>JAUMHM010000050.1:13549633-13565614 GCA_032362435.1 Melikaiella ostensackeni | reverse complement strand
TGAAGAATGAACTATTTTGTTGAAAATTGGTTCTTTTTTGGCTAAAAATTAATTTTTTAACTGAAAATTCAACTATTCTATTTTCGGTTGTAAGTTAATCATTCTTAGTTTAAAATTGAACTATCTGGATGAAAATTAACTTTTTTGTTGGGAATTTAACTGTTTTGTAGAAAATTCGTGTTTTTGACTTAAAAACACAACTGTTTAGCTGCAAATTCGTTTTGTTGGGTTGAAAATTCTATCATTTTCGTAGAAAATTCAACTATGATAGCTGAAAATGAACTTTTTCGTTGAAATTTCATATTTTCGGTTTGAAAATTCAACTCCTTTGTAGGAAGTTCGTCTTTTTGGTTTGAAAATTCATCTTTCTTGGTGAAAACTTAATCTTTTTTGGTTAAAAATGCAACTGTTTGATTAAAAATTAATCTGCGTTTGTTGAGGATTCAACTATTTTGTTGAAAATTTGTCTTTTTTTTGTTGAATTTTAGTGTTTTTGACTCCAAATTGAAACCTTTTTTGGTGGACATATCAACAATTTTGTTTTTCGTTGAGAATTAATTTTTTAAAATTGAAAATTCGTCTTTTTTGGTTAAATTTAACTGTTTTTGATTCCAAATTAAAATCTTTTTTCGCTGAAATATCAACTATTAAATTTGTTTCTGAGAATTCATTTTTTTGGTTTAATAGTTTAAAATTAAAATCTTTTCTTGGTTGAAATATCAACAATTTTATTTGTTGTTGAGAATTAATACTTTTTGATTGTAAATGCAACCACTCGTTCGAAAGTTGAACTTTTTTTCGAGAATTCATTTTTTCTTCTTGACGATTCACCACTTTAGTTGAAAATTCAACTGTTTTCTCAAAAAATTCAGCGCGAATTCAAGAGAATGTCAAGTAATTAAAAAAAAATTATGAAGTAAAGAAAACCAATGAATTAAATCAAATTCTAGTGCATTTAGAGAAATCTGAGGAAAATGAGAAGAATTCGATGACAGTCATAAAAACTCAAGTGAATTGAAAACAATTAAAAATTTCAAGAAAATTGGTTGAATTCATTAAGTTTGAAGTGAATTTAGAAAAATTCGAGGTAGCTCAAAAGAATTTAAGAGAATTAAAGAAATCCAAGAGAATTCCAAAGAATTTGAAAGAATTTAGGATAAATTAACAAGAATTTGGGGTGAATTTCAAATTAATTCAAATGAATTGCAAAGAGTCAAAAATATTTCATTAATTTCAGTGAAACTGAAGTGAAATTAGGAAAATTCAACGAAATACCACAAAATGTTTGAAATGCAAAAAATTCATTAAATTCAGGTAAATGAGAGTGAAGAAAATTCTGATAAAATTCACAAGTATTCAATGTGAATTTGAAAGTCTTTAGGTTGATTTTTAAAAAAATTTTATCCAAAAAAGATCCATTGAATTCAGTGGACATGAATGGAATTCCGAAGAATTGAGGATCAATTCGGAAGAATTGAAAGGGATTCAAAGGAATTTAAAAGAATTCAAAAGAGTTGAAGAAAATTCTCAAGTAGGTATAGACTTGGATTCAATAGTGGTTAATCATTGGGTTCTCTGTTTTAATGTACTGAAAAAAATTGCATAAAGTTACCTTTTCATTTGAAAAATGACTACAGTGACATTATCTTTAAAGAGTGACTAAAAAATGATTTGAGATAAAAAGGTTCCTAATTACACCAAAATCGACATTAATTGAGTAGCTTGCATCCCCTTTAGGTAAGCGATAGCTAAAAATGCATTTCAATCTACTATAGAAATCTTTAAACTTCAAAAAATGTTCTTAAATGACATCTTTGCTGGTTTTTCGAAAGACATCGTTTTTTATTGACCCAAAATGTGTGTTTTTTGTGCATTTCGAAATTCAAGATTTTTCCCTGTCACTCGGTATAAATATTTTTAATCTATTCATTTTTGAAAATATTTTCATTATATTTTAGAAGAAATCCTGTGAATATTAATTCAGGAAAAAATGTTTAGGGATCATTTCAGACCATTAACTGTAATGAAATTACAAATTTTCGTATTCTAAGCCCGATAATTTCTTTAATACTTTTTTTTGTTTAATAAAATTAAGGGCTTATTCCTCAATAAATAAATAATATATTCCAGGAGAGAAAGAATTGTTTAGCCTTGAATTGATATTTTTTAAAAATTGAAAACTAAGAAAATTCATTTTCAGACCTAAAACAGCCTAGCGGAATCTCTAAACAATTTTTTTAAAATAAATTGAAATTTATGGCTGTATTTTTTCAGTAAAAGGAAAAATGTATGGGGTAGCGTTTGCAAAATTCAAAATTTTTAAATTTTTCTGGGCACCCTATTGTACATGAATGGAATCTCAACCAAATTTATTTTCAACAACAAGACAATTTAATCTCAAGAGAAATATCTGATACAAGGCGTGATAAAAATTTATTTGATTTCACATCTGTGCGTGTCGTTCGATAGAATATATTAAAAAGTTAATTTTGTAGTTATAATTTACGATCAAAGTTTATAGTTATTTTCTGCTTCGAAGCTTTTTGCTCCTTCAAACTCTCACTTAGCTCGTTCTTTTCTTGACTATGAATCTCTGCTATCATAACTTTCCTTACTTCGCTCTCCTTAATTTCCGGAATATCACACTTGAAAAAGTTTCATATGTTGAATTTTAATATAAAAGGTAGGACTATAATGTAATTTTTATTTTTCTAAAAAAACTGACACGAGTAAACAAAAATGAAAAATTGATGCTTGATATTGCATGAAGCGTAATGTTATAGATATTTTAGAGACGGATCTGCATTATTAGGAAAAACAAAATTGTTAAAAGGGGCTGGAGACGGCTTCCGAGACATGTGCCTGTTAAGGAAAACGATTTTTTTTTACCCATAAATAACTAAGATAACCTCCAGCTAACTCAATACTCTTCCCTTTTTTAATATATATAGTCTTTCTGGATTTTCCGCATCACACAAATACAACACCCACTTTAAAAGGCACTGCACGTAAACCCCTAATATATTGCAGTTATATTTTACCTCTAAATAAAAATTTATCTCATTTTTTTTTTTTTTTTAATATTCGCTTCAAATTTGTATCATTGTCAATTTACAGATATAGTGTACAAATTACAATTTAAATTAAACCACGAATGGAGAGCAAAAGCTGAGTCAAAATAAAAATACCTACAAATCTTTTTTTTTTCAATATTTCATTCATTCATTCAGTATCATTCAATTCTTTTGTTTTGAAAAATTCTCATTCTGAAATTCTTCAAATGTACTAAGGGTCCAAAATTTACAATTTTTGATCACCTTGCGAAACCGTATAAACAGGGCTACTACACAATCACTCAAGGCACTTTTAGTGATTTTTTTAACTTAAACCACTTTTTAGACACTTTTTAAGATAAAGTCACTGGAGTCACTTTTTTAAAACTAATATATCACTTTAATAACTTTCCTTTCTGAATTTTCTTGAATTCTTTTGAATTTATTTGAATTTCTTTGACTCGACTTTAAGTTTTTCTAATTCGCCATGAATTCTTCAAAATTTATCATGGATTCGTATGAATTTCATAGAGTTCTCTTGAATTCTTCTAAATTCACTCCAATTTTACTGAAATCAATGGAATACTTAAGATTTTCTTCAATTAATTTGAATTGAATTCTGAATTCTTTTCAATTCTTTCCAATCGCTTGAAATCTTGATGAATTTTTTCGAATTTACTTTAATTCTTCTAAATTCACTCCAATTTTACTGACAACAATAGAATATGGGTGAAAATCGAAAAAGATTTTTTTAATTACAGAGTTTTATTAGGTCTAACTTTTCCCACAATACCCTACGACCAAATTATTTTTACTTTAATCGGTATCAAAACAAATCCGGTTGAATATGAGTAAATGTCGTTGGGTAACGTGTCCCTTACCATATTTTATCACATTTATGGCGATATATCTTTCAAAGGAGAGCTCAAAATAATATTATCAATACGCGTGCAACTTAAGAATTAATTGCAAAATTCAAAAAAAGTTGATTTTTTGTTTCCAATTATAATTACAGAGTGTTATATACTTTTTAAGTGTCCCGGAGTTTTGATATCATCCGGTAAGAAAACAGTTTTTCATTAATTTAATGATTTAAGAGTTTAATTTTTCAAATTGAATTGAATAAAAATTGAAGATCATTGATTATACTTCTAGATGTGGAAAATTAATTGCACGCAAAGTATGTTCATTTGACTAAAATAACTAATTTAGAAGCCCAAAACAGATCGTACATCAATTCGATTTCATCCGGTGAGACGGGTTTGTTATTAAAAGAAGCATATTTTGGAGGTGAGTTTATGAAGGAAATATTAATAAAAACACGTATTTCTTAGATGTAAAACAATTGATTGATAGTTATTCCTACGTAAATGTATACTTTAAAATATTAAATTTTTTTTAAGATAACTTTGTCATCCGTTAACACAAAATTTATTTTCATTGAATGAAGTTTGTTATAAAATAGAAAAGAATCGATATTCCCATTATTTTCTAATTTGAAAATAATGGTTAATTACCTTAAACGCATCTGTTTTATTGTGTTGTAAATAAAAACAAAAAATCTGCCCGCTGTGTGGGCACATTCTATCGCGCATAAGGCACGCGACTCGCTTCGTTCGCAAATTTTATACTCTTTATATTAAATCTACGTTACATTAGAATTTTTACTTTAATATGTTGAATTATATATGTTTTTCTATTTTCATTTCATTTCTTTATTAATATAAAAAATTATTTTTTACTAAACATCGATGAGGTGCATGAATATTCCCCAAATTCTATTCTCCGTAATATTTATTTTACCTAAAATCATTTAACCGAATAGCAATTTGCTATAATTTTCATATTTCCGACTTACCATTTTACACAACTTTTATTTTACCGAATCATAATTCGAGATCATTTTTACAATACCGAATTCTATTAACCATAATTTTCATTTTTCCGAATTACCATTTGTCATAATTTTTATTTTTCCGAATTATCATTTTTCATCGTTTTTATATTTCCAAATTACAATTTAACATAATTTTCATTTTCCGAAACACTATGTGACATAATTTTTAATCTTCCGAATAATCTCATAACCTAAAATTCATTTAAACGAAACGCCATCTGTCATAATCCCCATGTCATCGAAACTGCATGTAACATAAGTTTCATTAGTCTTAAAATGGTGCCCGGCATTCTAATTGGCTGAATATTGCCACGAAAATCAAATTAGTCAATAAGAATGCCAGACACCATTTTAGAAGGAATGAAATTTATGTTACATGCAGTTTCGATGACATCGGGATCATGACAAATGGCGTTTCGTTTAAATGAATTTCAGGTTATGTGCTTATTAGAAAAAATATAAATTATGTCACATAGTGTGTCGGACAAATAAAAATGATCTTGAATGGTAATTCGGAAATAGAAAAACTAAAATTCGGAAAAATAAAAATTAGGTAAATCGTCCATTAGGATAAATGAAAATTATAGCAAATTGCTATTCGGTTAAATGATTGTAGGTAAAATAAATATTAGGGAAAATAGAATTTGGGGAATTTTCATTTTCAATTCGATAAAAACGCTAATTAATTAACGGGTCTTTGGCTTTAGCTGAAAAATTTTGTCGTTAAAAATTTTATTGTATCTTGTTTCGTTTTTCCATAACATTAAATTTGTTATCTTTAATATAATTTTTTTCGTATACCTTTTTTCGGTAAATAACATGGACATTCAAAATTTTGTTGTATCTTGTGTCGTTTTTCCAAAAATTAAAATTTTTCATGTTTACTGTTTTTTTGCGACTAAAACAAAAACTATGCGCCTAAATAAACAAAAAGTCTGGAGTACATTTGTAGACCTCTTTGTGATAAATAATTTTGCTTCTCAACATTTTTTTTGTATCTCGTATTGTGTCGCTGGAAAGTGGAATTTTTTATTTTTAATAGCATATTTCACGATTGAAACAAAAACAATGCATCTCATAAAAAAACAGTCTCTAGCAAATTTGTAGATCTTTCTGAGATTAACAATTTTACTACCAAACATTTTTTCTTAACTCGGATAGGTTTACTGGAAAATGATTATTTTCATTTTTCAAGAAGTAAAATCCATTCTTTCTCAATTACTGATTCCGAAAACGTCGAGATTTTATGAAATCCGAGAAAGTCAATTTTTACATGAAACCAATGCCTTCTTATTGAGATGAGAATGCAATAAGTCTGAATTTACCTGTATGTAGGGTCTAAAAACAGATATAATTATTATTTCTACAAAAAAAATATTTTAAATGATTTAAATTAAATATTTCTCATCAAATTGAATAAGAATGAAATGTTGAAAAGGGCCTACTTCTTCATCTCGCTTATTATTATTTCAACTCTTATTGTGATTAATATGAAGAGAAAAGAAAGGTTTTATGTTATTCTAAGATACATTTTTTCAAAAAAGTTTGAAATTGAATAATTCGAACTTTTTGATTTTTACCCATATATTCTGGATTTAAAAAAAATTGTTTTTAATTCATTTGAATTCTTTAGAATTGTCATACATTTTTTCAAATTCACCCTAAATGCATTGGAATTCTCTCGGATTTTCCCGAATTCACCCAGAATTTCTCCAAATTCACTCAATTCTACTCAATTCAATAGATTTTTTGGATTTTTTTTAGTATTATTGAATTTACTGAAGTGATTACGTTTTTACTGCAGCCTTTCAAAATGACTATGAATTCTTATGAATTTCATCAAAATCTCTTGAATTCCATTAAATTCCTTTAAATGCAGTCTAATTTTACTGAAATCAATGGAATATATTGGATTTTTTTCAACTAATTTGAATTAATTTGGAATTCACCGAGAATTTTTATTAATCTACCCTGGATTCTTTTTAAGTATTTCTAATTCTTTGAGATTCTCTTGATTTTTTTTTTAATTCACCCTGAATTCTTTTGAATTCACTCTGATTCTTCTGAATTTACTCCAAGTTCACTGAAATGAATAGAATACTTTGCATATTTTGATTGTTTTCCATTGATTTAAGTTCTTGTAATTCTCACACATTTTTCGAATTCGCCCTGAACTCTTTGAAATTCTCTTGAACTTTTTCAAATTCATTCTGAATTCTTTGGAATTCTCTTGAATTTTTCTGCATTCACCCAGATTTTGTCCAATTTCACTCAATTCTACTCAATTTAATGGTTTTTTATTCTTTTTTTTAGTATTATTGAATTCACTGAATTCATTGTTTTTTTACTGCAGTCTTTTCAACTCACCTAAAATTCTTATGAATTTCATTAAAGTCTCTTGAATTTCCTCGAACTCTTTAATGCAGTCCAATTTTCTTAAATCAATGGAATATATTGGATTTTTTGAAATTAATTTGAATTAATTTGGAATTCACACAGAATTTTTATTAATTTACCCTGGATTCTTTTCGATTCTTTCTAATTCTTTTGGATTTTCTTGATTTTTTTTGGATTCACCCTGAATTCTTTCGAATTCACTTTGATTCTTCTAAATTCACTCCAATTGCACTGAAATGAATAGAATATTTTGCATATTTTGAATTTTTTTCAATTGATTTGAATTCTTGTAATTCTCATACGTTTTTTCGAAATCACCCTGAATTATTTGGATTTCTCCTAAATTTTTTGGAATTCATTCTGGATTCTCCGAAATTTCCTTGATTTTTTTTTAATTCACCCTGGATTCTCCCAAATTCACTCAACTCTACTCAATTCAATGATTTTTTTGACTCTTTTTTAGTATTATTCAATTCACAGAATTTATTGCTTTTTTACTGTAGTTTTTTAAACTCACCTGCAATTCATATGAACTTCATGAAAGTCTCTTGAATTCCCATGAAGTCTTTTAAATTCAGTCCAATTTTAATGAAATCAATGGAATATTTTGGATTTTTTTCAATTAATTTGAATTAATTTTGAATTCACCCTGATTTTTTATTAATTGAACTAAATTCTCTACAATTGTTTATAATTTTTTGTAAATTCTCTTGATTTTTTCGAATTCACCCAGAATTCCTCCAAAGTCACTCAATTCTACTCGAGTTAATGGCTTTCCTTGTTTTTTTAAGCATAATTGAATTCATTGAATTTATTGTTTCTTAACTGCAATCTTTTAAACTCACTTTAAATTCTTATAAATTTCATGGAAGTCTCTTGAATTTCCCTGAAGTCTTTTAAATTCAGTCCTATTGTACTGAAATCAATGTAATATTTTGGATTTTTATCAATTAATTTGAATTAATTTGGAATCCACTCAGAATTTTTATTAATTTATCCTGAATTCTTTTCGATTCTTTCTGATTTTTTGAAATTCTCTTAAATTTTCTCGAAATCACCCTGATTTTTTTAAATTCACTTTAATTCTTCTAAATGCACTCTAATTTTAATGAAATCAACAAAATATGTTGGATTTTTTAAATTGTTTCCAATTCATTTGAATTCTTCAGAATTCTCATACATTTATTCTGAATTCTTTTTAATTCACTTTAATTCTTCTGAATTCACTCTAAATCGACTGAAACTTATGGAATATTTAGGATTGAACATTTTTTTTAATGTATTTGAATTCGTTTGGAATTCACTCTGAATTCTTATTAATATATCCTGAATTCTTTAAATTCTGCTGAATTTTTTCGAATACACCTCGATTTCTCTGAAATTCTCTTAAATTTTTCCGAATTAACTCTGAATTCTTGTCAATTCACTCAATTCAATAAATTATTTTAAAAAATTTCAGTTTTATTGAATTCCTCCTGAAGTCTCTTGAAGTGACCTTGAAATTTCATGAATTTATAAAAGTCTTTTGAATTACCATAAATTCTTTTAAATTCACTCCAATTTTACTGAAATATATAGTATGTTTTGGATTTTTCTCAATTCATTTGAATTATTTTGAAATCACTCTGAATTCTTATGAACTTATCCTGAATCCGTTAAAGTTCATCTGGAATTCTTATAAATTTCATCGAATTCTTTGAATTCTTTTAAATTCAAAAAAACATCAGTCACATTATTAATACACATTAGTCACTGTTTGTCAATTTTAGTCACTTTTTTTGGTTAGAAATTAGTCACTTTTTCAGTTTAAATAGGTCACTTTTTTCACTTTTTTGATATAAAAATTTTGAGCGTCCTAAGAATTTGTTTAATTTTGAAGGCCTAAATTTAAAATTTCCTTTACATTTAACAATATTGAAGACTTAGAAGTTATTAAAATACATTTCGAAACATCTGAAATTTAAAATCTAAATTTCAGTGTTGTGTGTCTAAAGTGCACAATTTGAGAAGACTGTTTAAATATTCTCTGTTCAATATTTAGTAGGAAAATGATTTAAATTTAAAGGCTTGAAAAGGAAAATGTACCATTCTCAGGGCTTTCATTCTAAGAATTTACCAATTTAAATTTAAATAAACATTTAAAAAAATAAATAATAATAAATAAAAGATAAAAAAAAGTTTAAATTTTCAAAATATTCACTCACCCTATAGACTTCTAAAACTGCATTGTCTTCTGCTGTCGGAAGTGCGCTGCTTCGCTTCTGCCGTATTAAACTTTCATTTTCGACAGGCTGATGACATCCGATTTTATTAAAAATCTTCAAATCCGAATCAATTCTCACCACGTAAAGATAAAGATAAAGAAATGCAATAACTTGTAACAAAAATTGCACAAAAATGAGATAATAAATAATTCTTGTTTGCTGCACAGGCTTTCCTTCCATCGCTGTCATTTTTCACTTTTCAATCACGACATCATATAGTAGTCATTATGAAAATTATCACTAAGGAAACGACCCACTCGCATAAAATCCTAATCCATTGTCTCGAACATTATATTTCTTTATCTTTAAAATATCAAAACACTATGCTCTTTTATTCCCTAACTAAAGAAAACTCGTGCAAGAGCAATTTTGTATTGCCAACATGTTTCCAATTTTCGGCGAATTTATTCATCCAATAATAATTTGTGGACAATATTATACGCTTGAACAGCATTCAAATTTTGTTCAGGATTAATTAAAAACTTTAAATCGAGAGAAAATAATGAAGGAAAAGTAATTTCAGACAAATTCAAATAGATTCACTCGATTTAATTGAAGGTATAATCTCCGAGAATAATAGAAATGAGTATTTTCAAAGTAAGAAAAAAGTTTTGAACTTACACAGCAATTGAGATTTAAGGACGTCAGCTGGTATCGATATAGATTTAATATGGTATGAGTTTTGATTGAAAATCAATGGTATTTACGAGTGGTATGTGATCAAGGAGTGGGATTTTATATCGATAACGAGGAAAATTTATTATTCCCAACTTTTCTGAAAATACTTTCCCAATCCACGTTGAAATGTTCAGCGTGTGAATCAAGATATCTACGATTTTAAATAATAATTTTAAAGCGTAATATGAAGCTATAAATTTAAACATCAGAATCATAAATTATGTAATAAATAACCTTGACAGTAAATTATCTGTATGAATTTTATTTCATTGTCAGCAGTTCAAGCCAGGGAATCAATTTCAGATTAATTTAAAGCTTTAGTAATGTAAAATAGATCTTTGTATATATACACTTGAGACCATTAATTGTATTAATGAACCTAATTTTAGAGAATAGCTTGTACGCTGCATAATTATTCATTAGCTCGAAGTATGATTAATATCGGGTAGCTCATACCTCATCATTAGAATTTCCAAAATCGTGAATACTTAGGGTTATAGTCACATTTTCGAAAATTGTAAATTGACACTCTTCGTTAAAAAAAAGAAAAGAAGTGTTGAAAAAATATTTTCTTCGGAATAGAAAAGAGAAACTGTATTTGAATTATTAGAAAAAATATTACAAGAAAATAAGGTTTTTTGATAGTTTAGAGAAACTTGTTCAAGGATAATTGTTTGCAGAAAAAAGTTTGGAAACTCTCAAATCGGAAAATCGATAGAGTATACAAACAAATTTTTAAAGAAAAGTGTCAACATTTTTTAAAATTTCATTCTTGATTTCATTTTTTGAATATTTCGAAATAAAGAAGCGTTGAATGAAAGGCACTTCAAACTTGATGCTCGACCGTATAGTTCCGTAGCGATATAAATGGATTTATGTTACGTGCTGTGAATGAAGATTATCGTTTGGAGATAGTCAAAAAGTTCTCAGCAGTGTCCATGAATGAAAAAAAAATTTCTTTCTAGGAAAAAGTCACGTTCGAAAATTCAGTTTTAAAAAACAAAATTTGTTCACGTCAACTGTGAGCACGCAGAAAAAAGATTCTTTGAATCGAAGAAAAACATTCATTGGCTCTCAGACAAGGAAAAGGTTCTTTGATTCAAAGAAATTTCTTTTAATTCAGAGGAATGGTTTCTTTAATTGAAGAAAAATATTTTTTTGAGTGAGGAAGACTTTTCCAAAGACCGGTTTTTTCTCAAAAATATCTCTTTTTAATTTCTTATTATATTAACTGATACAAATCTCTTATTTATCATCTATTAAAGCCTTATTAGCATTTAAAGTATTTGAGATTTAATAATTTTGAATTCAACTCTTCACGTCAATTACTATATAAAAAAAAAGACTCCACACTTCGAACTTAGAAAAGGCAAGCGGAAAATTTATACGAAAGTCATGGAAATTAAAATCTGTTTCTCTAATTTGTGCCTCTGCTATTAGTTCCTAAAAAATGTATAATCATTCAAATGCGAATAGTGAACATATGACACCAATCTTCGCTTTCACAACATTAAATGGAATTCAAACTAAACCTAAAATAAAAATTAAGCACTTAATAATGAATAAAAAAATACCGCACTCAAGAATTGAAAAAATATATAACTTATATTCGCTGCCTTCAAGCATTGATATAAATAAAAGGACAATAAAAGTTCACTCTTTTTCTTACGAATTTGGCGGGAAATTTGAAAATCCGCGCACGGAGCGAACAGTGAACCGATCAACGTCCGCGAAGGGACTATCAGAACCACGAACGGCGGTGAGTGGTCTAAAAGTCGTCGCGACGCCGGTGAGCGTCACGACACTCGAGAGAAAATGACGCCTGCGCTTTTAGGAGCCACTTGTCCGTAGAATCGGAAGTTGCCTATACGAGTACATTTAGAAGCGGACTGGAATTTACCAACCGACCCGGTAAAAGTCTTGCAGATCGGCTCTAAATGCGGTACAGCTACCTTCCGATTTAATTCCGCGTCCGGGGGTCTAAAGGAATATAATTTCAAGAAAAGAGGGACCCCCACTTCTGCGCGTCTGATTTAATTCCGCGGTCAATTATGTCTCTAAAGTTCGGTGTAGTTCTATTTTCTGTTTATATTTCGCAGTAATGTTTGGTATAAATCACTATTTATCTATAAATATTACGAAAATGTAAAAATGATTTCTCCTATCATCCGAAAAAATGAATTAAAAAATTTTGGGAATGAGAAATGGACAATGAGCATTTCGTTTTTCTCCCCAAACACAGAAATTTTGTTTATGCTTTACCTCTCTGAAGCATTGCAAATAATGACCACATATTTCTACATTTTTGCCCGAACTTTCTATCACTTGGTCTAGAAAAAAATTAATTTTTGATCTTGAATATCGAGTTGTCATTCTCATAATTTTATGAATTCTTATAGTCAAATACAGACGTTTTCACACATTTTGGCATATCAAAAAATACATATTTTACACATACTTTACAGGCTTGAAAAAGGCTTCACAACATTTTTCGGTTTTTCTCAGAAAATACATAGTTTTAAATTCTATAAGATGGAAAACTGGTTAAGGAGCATTTTGTTTTTTCCTCCTCCCAAACGGAAAAAATGTTTATTGAACTTTTTACACATTTATTGTAGAGCTCTCAAGAGACACATACTTCCGTCATTTTATTAGAATCTCATATTTCAAAGTCTACCACAGGAAACTTTCTTTTTCACACTGTAAAATTTAGTGATGCCGTTCGATACGAGACTTTCTCGATATCGTATCGGAAAATCTCAGTTTTGTCTCGTATCGGTATCGGTTTCTGAGACTACAGTATCGATTTTGTCTCGTATCGATGTGGTATCGAAAAACCGATATATCGCTCAGTATCGTATCGGAATTTCGAGACTAGACAGCTAGATGGTGGCTTCCTGTGGTACCAGAGTAAAAGGGGAACGGCGACGAGTTTCGAGTATACCTGAGTCCCAGGAACCTTTCCGTTTAATGTAAAGTTCTGAACGTTCAAACTTTCAAGGAAGGAAATGTATTTTCCTAATATTATTTTCTGTAGAAATATTGGTACCACTACAAACAAAAATATGCATTATAAGTTTCTCTTATAATTGAATTACTTAAAATGTCATGAACCACTATTTTTGCAGTGATATTAGATCAGAAAGCAATTGATATAAAAGTTTGTTTATTGGAACGTTCAGAACTTGAAGCTTACTTCCTTTTAGATTTTTAAGCAATTTTTTAATGGTAGTTAGCAAATCATTTAAAAATAAGCGCGGAATATGTGGAGCTGTTTCAATAAAAAAATGCAATTTTTTATTGTAGCAGAAGGATGGCACTTAAAACGAAGTAACTTTTGTAAGATCGCCCATAAAAGTTTCTGTAAGAAATCTTCTAATAATAACCTACATATGAAACAGTGGCGTAACTAGAAACGTGGAGGCCCCGTGCAAAATTTTTAAGGAGGCTCCTTCAAAAAACAGCAGTTAATATAATATAAAGTATTGTCCTATTTTTAGAAGAAACCCGAGTTATAAATTACTTAGTTGTGGAAAAAAATTGTCCAATAAATTAAAAAATAAAAGCTTAGGGGTCATCCACAAATCAAGTAAGGCGTTTATCTAAAAATTTCAATCCCCCCACCCCATGTAAGATACCGTATGATTTGCTCAGACCCTCCCCCCCCAAATTTTACTAAAATTTTGTAAACTCAGGGAACGAATATAAATATAAATTATGTTAATTAAATAAACGTTGAACCTTCATCAAATTAGTTTTAGAAGATAAAATTTCAAGATTTCTAAAATAATATTTTTAAAGTATTAAAAATGAACTTCAAAGTTCATTTAAACTATAATTCTTTAGCCTATAAATGATCAAAATTCTTATTTGTACTTATCGCAGACTTCAGAGTCTTTCTCCTATTCCCCTCTTCCGCCATTTTCTTATTTTCAGCTTAAATGTGAACTGAATTAATAGAACCCAATAAGAAAATCGGTCTATTTTTGTTTGAAAGTTCATTCTTTTTGGTTGAAAAGTCTACCATTATATTTTTGGTTATTATGATATAAAAATATATTCTTAGTTTGAAAATTCATCTCTTTAGGTTGAAAATTAAATTACTTGGTTGAAAGTTGAACCACTTTATTAATAATTTATTTTTTTGGTCGAAGATTAATTATTTTAGTTGTAAGTTCATTTCTTTGGTTAAAAATTCAACTGTTTTGTTGAAAATTCGTTTTTTTGTTTGTTAAAAGTTCATATTTTCTAGTAGAAAATTTAATTATTTAATTGAAAACTCGTCTTTTTGGATCAATTCAACTATTTTAATTTTAAAATAAAAATATTTTTTCGTCGAAATATCAGCTATTATGCTTTTTGTTGAGAATTTGTCTGTTTTGCTTGAAAATTTAACTACGTCGTTGAAAGTTAAATTATTTTGTTAAAATTTTTTCTCTGGTTGGAAATTCATCATTTTAGTTGAAAGTTTATTTCTGTGGTTGATAATTTAACTTTTTTGTTCAAAATTCGTTTTTTTGTTGAAAATTTATCTTTCTTCTCAGTCGAAAATTCAACTATTTAATTGAGAATTCATGTATTTTGTTGAAAATTCATCTTTTTGGTAGAAATGTAATCTTCTTGGTTGAAAATTCAACTATTTGTTTGAAAATTTATGTATTTTGTTGAAAATTCGTCTTTTTGGATGAATTCAAGTTCAACTATTTTATTTTTAAAATGAAGATATTTTTTCGTTGAAATCTCAACTATTACGTTTTTTGTTGAGAATTCATCTATTTTGCTCGAAAAATGAACTACTTCGTTGTAAGTTAAACTATAGTGTTAAAATTTTTTTTTTTTTGAAGATTCATCATTTTAGTCGAAAGTCAATTTTTTTGGTAGAAAATTGAACTATTTCGTTGAAAATTAGTTTTTTTGTTGATTTTTTTTTGTTGATAATTCAACCGTTTAGTAGAAAATGTATGCATTTTGTTGAAAATTTATCTCTTTTGGTTGAAAGTGAAACTATTTTCTTGAAAATTCATTTTTTTTATTGAAGATTCATCATTTAATTTAAAAATTAATCTTTTTGGTTAAAAATTTTATTATATTATAGAACATTCTTTTTTTTCGTTAAAAATTAATCTTTTTGACTGAAAATTTATGCATTTTATTTATAATTCGTCTTTTTGTGTCGAAAATTAATCTTCTTGGTTGGAAATTGATGTATTTTGTTGAACATTCATCTTTTTTGGTAGAAAATTAATCTTCTATTATATTCTATCTTTTATCTATTATGATTTCGGGCTGAACATACAACTGTTTTGTGGAAAATTCGTCGTTTTGGCTTAAAAATTGAACATTTAAGATGAAATTGTTCTTCTTTTTTGACTAAAAAATCTATCTTGATTAAAAATTCAACTCGTTTGTTGAAAAATTTTTTTTTAGTTTTAATATTCTTCTTTTTTGGACGAAATTTCATGTTTTTGGTTGAAAATTATTCTTTTGCTTCCTCATAGGCACAGAGGAAGCTTTGTAATGATAACAATTTCGAAAAATTTTCAATTCGTTTAATTAAACGTTTCTCAATTGAAAAATGTCTAATACAATGTTCTAAGCAATTGTTCGCGCGCGCGCGCGCGCGTGTGTGTGTGTGTGTGTGTGTCACACTTTCTTGTGAACACGATAACTTGAAGACAATTTCAGATAAATT
>JAUMHM010000050.1:13533415-13549533 GCA_032362435.1 Melikaiella ostensackeni | reverse complement strand
GGTGGTGCCGTCAGTAAATGATTTTATAATAATTCAAGGGGTATCAAGGAATTTCATCAGATTTAAGAGATTTTAATTGGATTTCGTAACATTTTTAGGAATTTTAATTACACTCAACTTCCGTAAGTGTGCCACCTGTTTTTGTGCCGGCTTCTCGGTCGTTCACGCTTGACTGCTTCTGTTTCCCCCACTGTGTGTCCCTTGATACCCAATACTGAAGCTCATCTCAAGGACAGACAGTGCCGTATCAGAAGTTGTTTACTTCGCGACTCACTGCGCATATACTCTTGTGCGTGTAAAAGTGTAATTAGTTTTTCCATATTACGGCTGAACCAAAGAAAAAAACTTTTCTGTCAGTGAGCGAAAAATATCTAATTTTGCAACAAATCAAAAACAGCAAATCAGGAAATGCGATCTTAAGTAAATACAAAATTAGTGAACGTTGTTCACGCAAATTTGTTCAGAGCGCTGATTAGGTTATTAAAAATCCAAAAAAAGCTCGAATTTTCAATGAAATCTCAAAGCGGCCAGCAATTGTTGATATTATTATTATTATGGTAATCAATTTTAATTTTATGAATTGCTCATTATATTTAGTTACCTGATTCATTAATAATTATGTATTATGTGCTGTATCGATACATTTGCATCAAAGTTTTGATCATTTTTGAAAGATTATGAAAATATGTACTAAAGTGCCGGGTTCTGAGGCTACATATACGGTCCTGAGCGTTTACTCACTCGTCTCTCTAAATCCGTTTGAAAATAGATTTTAATAGCTCCCGTTAATGTGCCGACCAGACCCGAGGGCGGCACAGTTACGGAAGACGAGTGTTTTTCTAATTTCAAGGGCTGCTGCGAGCGGCCCTCCATGTCTTCCAGCCCATCGGTGATTAGATCGATTGAGTCCCACGCCCAGTCCGCCCCTGGGCACATTTGAAGCATGCATTGCACGTAGAGAAAGGAATGTAGAACACATAAGGTATGTCGCTACCATGTTGCGATGCGTTATTTTCAAAGGACGTTCTGTGTAAGCGGTAGAAGCACTCTGTCGATAAGTCTAGTCTGATTGCCAATTAACGGCATCATTCTGTCGGACATCTCTACCGCATCACTGATGCTACGAGTGAGCGAAAGGCGATCCGATCTAAATGATCGTTAAATCAGATTGTGTCATCGAGCTCGCGGCAACTGGTGCGGTAATTACGTTTCGTGATGGTTAACCCTCCGGTTTTGGACTGAGTTGAGACCAACTTTGACAGTTTGAATAATGCAGTCCCCATGATCTATTTCCAATTGCTCGAGGCATTGTTTCAGCAAAAGGTACCAAAAATGAGCAAAAATGGACATGGGAGGAAATTAAATTTAAATTATGGTATATTCATTGTGATGCAATAGGGGATGATGAAAAATATTACTCTATTCCAGATTTAATGAAGAAACTAGAAGTAAAAATGCTCTCAGCTTATTCTAACGTGTTTATTTTTCAATATTTTCAATGTTTTTAAGTTCTCTGTACGCTGGGTGAGGCTCTATATTGAAATTTTTGGTTTTAAAATGCTACATGTCAAGTTCATTAATTTGTGAAAAACTTCGTGGAACACCAGTATTTTAGAATAATTAAAATGACAACAAAATTGACGATAAGTATTTTATTTTTACTATTATATTTTCGATAAGAGACGAATATTCTAAGAGATAAAGTTTCGAAAGAAAACAGGATTTCGGATTTACCTCCGTTACCTTAAAAGTTTCCTTCATTTGAGAAAGATTCCAATACTTGGTTCAGAAATTAAATGATCCACATATACAAGGTGTGGCTATTGAATAACCGGTATGATGCTCTAACAATTTTCATTTACCAAATTATTCATTGGAGATGTTATCCCCTTCCCGATCCCTAAACCGCTCCTTACCAATCTTTCATTGTTTGAAGCAATGTTGCAGTTCCTTTTCAGAGAGGTCTTTCGTGAGCAGCGCCGCTTTTTCCTTCACAACATCCACCGACTCGAATCTGGTTTCTTTTGGCTCAGAATTGATATTCGGAAACAGAAAAAAATCACATGGGGCTGGGTTAGGTGAGTGCGATGGGTGCTCTAATTTGAGGATCTTGTTCTTCGCCAAAAACCTTTGGACTGGCAGCGGCTTGTGTGCTGGCGCGTTGTCATGTTGAAGAATCCAGGAGCCGTTCTTCCACATTTCAGGCCTTTTTTTCTTAAGCGTTCACAAAAAGTTGTCAAGGCCTTCTTATAGTACACCTGGTAAATAGTCTGACCTTCAGGTACCCATTCAACGTGAACAATTCCTCGGATATAAAAAAAATCATTGCTTTGAATTTCGACTTTCTCATCCGTGTTTGCTTTTGTCTGAGTGAACTGGGACTCTTTCAATGCACGAATTGGCGCTTAGTTTCAGGATCGTATTGAAAAAACCTTCAGTTATCACAAGTTATTACATTTTCCAGAAACTTTGAATAGTTTTCGATGTTCTCCAGAATGTCAGCACAAACGTTGCTTCGAGTTTCTTTTCGCTCAGGAGTGAGCAATTTTGGCACCATATTAGCACAAACTTTTTTCGTGTAAATTTTCATTCAAAATTTGTCTAACAGTTCCTTTATCGATGTTCTTTGAGTCAGTAACTGCTCGAATGCTCAGGCATCAACCTGTTTGAATAATTCCAC
This sequence comes from Melikaiella ostensackeni, assembly GCA_032362435.1. Taxonomy (NCBI): domain Eukaryota; kingdom Metazoa; phylum Arthropoda; class Insecta; order Hymenoptera; family Cynipidae; genus Melikaiella; species Melikaiella ostensackeni. The sequence continues at coordinate 13,546,853 of JAUMHM010000050.1, read as the reverse complement.
TCACTCTTTCGATGTTACCGTCGATTTTTGATGTGCGCGGACGGCCGGGACGTGGATCGTCTTCAATCACTTCCCTGCTCTTCTAAAATGTTTTAAACCAATCCAAAACTTGAGTACGAAATAGACACTCATCGCCATAAACTTCCTTCAACAAGTTATACGTTGCTGTAGTGGCTTTTTCAAGTTTCACAAAAAGCTTTACGTTGACGCGCTATTCTACTTTCACACTCAACATAATTCCGGCGGAGCTCAGATGTACAGTCAACTTCGAACAAAGGTTACTATCATACTGAAGGTCGTACAACATTAAAATTTGTATGGAAGAGGGGGGGACAGAGATGAATATCAGACTCTGCTTGTTGTTGCCCAGGGCCCAAATAAGCGGCTAAAAATCAGTCTGGGTATTTAATAGCCGCATTTTGCATATTGGTGCAGAGGCGAAATCCACAGTATGATTGACTTTGTTGACGCAAGATGAAATAGAGAATTTGCAGAAACCAGAAGAACAAGTAGTATATCGTGAAAAGCTGAATAAATATTAAGGACATCATAACGAGGACTGGAAGACAGAATTTGGTAATAAAAATGTAGAGGGTGCATAGATAACACTGCGGGATATCTTCTTCAAAAGTACATCTAAAGTGTGCGGTACTGCGGCTGCAGGAAGAAAGACTGGAGATTGTTGAAGTAATGATGAAATCCTCGTGACTATTAACGAGAAAAAAACAAGCGCATTCAAGAACACTGAATAATGAAGGTCTTAACAATGAGGAGAGGACTAGACTAGAAAATGATTTTAGGGATAAGATCAGGAAAGCAAAAATACTAGTCACAGGAAGCAAGGATAAAATCAAAGCGGAAGAAGATAAAAAAAGCAAAATGATTTTGATGAAGATAAATTATTTTGGAAATGGGTTAGAGAGATTAGGAAAGGAGATACTAGCACTGAATTAGTCAGAATTAGAAATTCTCGTGGCAAAATGGTATGGGATACGGACAAGGTTAAAGACTATGTGAATGACTTTTTCAAGAAATTGTATGGTCATGCTATGCAGCATAACAACTGTGACACAGAAGAGGATACGTTAGACAATCCTGTTGTAGGTGACGAAAGAAAAATTGATATCCGCGACATAATATCTGTAGTTAAGACTCTAAACAACGGTAAGGCCGCTGGCGTGGATGGTATTACCGCTGAAATGTTTAAGAGCAGTGGCGGATATTTGTTCGTGTCGCTGAGCGAATTTATGAATAAGTGTACTTTGAATGGTGAAGTTCCAAATGATTGGAGAAAGGCGATTATCGTCCCAATGTGTAAGGGAAAAGGTGACAATGTTGATTTATGTCACGGAGATCATTTGCGGATTAGATATTTAGCTTGAGACAGTTCATAGAAAAAAGTTTAGGAGTAAACAAAAAAGTTTTCTGTGCATTTGTTGATCTAGAAAAAGCTTTCGATGAGGTGGATAGAATTAAATCTTGGGAAGTACTGAAAGAGTATGGAGTGAATGGTTGACTTCTAAAAGCCGTAAGAGCAATATATAATTGTAGTATGCATCATTGCCATACACGAAGAGAGGATAGAACAAATTGATGATTTTGTGTATCTTGGAAGTCTACTTACTGCTGACGGAAAGATACATGCGAAGATATCCAGATGTATAAGCAAGGATATGATAGCGAGACCTGGACGTATCAAGAAAATGATAGGAGTAAAGTGACCGCGGTTGGCATGCAATTCCTGCGGGATATGTGTGGTAAAGCGCTAATGGACAAAGTGGGTTCATGAATTCATGAGTTTATGAGTTATTCGAAATGAGTGGGTTCTCAAAGAAGATGGTGTAGAAGAAACATTGTTTGACAAAAGTGAAAGAGATTTGCTGAGATGGTTTGGTCATGTTGAGAGAATGAGTGAAGAACATTTAACGAATCGAGTATATTCAGATAATGTGAGTGGTAGCGTTCCCAGAGGCACACTGAAGAAAGAATGGTTGAAATGTGTGAATGAGACTCTGAAGAGAAGAGATATAAAAATTCATACGGACACAAGAGCTTGCATGAAAAGGTGTATGGATGCAAAGGAAGCAAAATGTGTATGGAAGAATTGGGATGTATGGAGGATAATTGTTATAAAGAAGAAGAGTAATGCCTGAAACGGAAGATTTTGGACACTAATGAACGCTCGTGGAGAGCCTTGCTTAGTAGATGTGTTTGAGATAAAGAGTATGGATCTTCCTATATGTTTGTCAATCACTTTGAGTGTTTATGTGTAAGTCGTGATGTATCATGGCCCTATGAAGCTCCTTACCTGGATCCATTGCTAGAAAGATTGACCCTTGCCACATAAATTCCTTAATCCCTGGTAGTATAAGGAGGTTATAACCAAACGAGCTACTCTTACCCCGAAAGGGATTTGGTTAAATGGTATAATAATAAATAAATGCTTCCCCCACTTGTTCATCATTTATCAATATTATGACTTCAAAAGTTTTTGTATCCACCTCTTACTAGTTTCCCCTAAAATTCTTAATTTTAGTTATGTTTTGTCAATGAGTGAAGTAGTCTGCTGATATTGATAGACAGCTTACATTATTTTATTCCATTGAGGTGAAGAATGCTAACATTTGCATATTGGAAGAAAGTTTTTATTTTTAATAGAAAAAAGTACCATTCAGGTTATTTTATTCTTTACGGTGCCTTTGCACAGGCTTCGTAATTTCTGACATACTGTTGGCAGCAGCAGGTGCTTTGTGAGTCTGAACATCAAAGGTAAACGTTTCCATGTCATTCTTAGAAGAAGATACAGGCGTAGATATAGGAGAACTGGTTCAAGAGGTATATCCACGGCTATATATACTCTCTCTGCGTTTCTCGATATTCGTTCATTCAATTATACCACTAGACATATAGAGCAGATAGAATATTCGTAACCCGAATTTATTTTACTGACGGCAAAGGATCGAGTTCCAATGATGAGAAAAATAATCTCTTTTCAGTTCAACTTGGAGTCAAAATATAATATCATCGTTTAACATCTCACTACGCTAGTCCGGAAATTGCAGAGTCTGTTTTGACGGACTTTTAATTATTTTTATGTGGGTTTTAATTATGGTTCATAATTGGTTCTCAAGTTTCAAAGAACCTCAGATGTTTTGAATCTATAATTTTTTTATCAATTACAATATTATTCTTTTTCAATTTGAATAAGCTAAGCTTTATCTAACGAAAGAAATTCGATCAATAACTGCGGAACTTCTCCTTATTTAATCATAGATTCAATGCTTTCACGATGATTCATTATGATGAAAGGAGGTGTTTCGGGTTTCAATCGTGTGCAAAACCATGAATCTTGCTTGTTTTGCACGCTATTGAAACCCGAAACACCTCCTTCTCCTTATTTGTTTATACTTTATCACTTCTACGGGTTTTAGAACCTTTACATGACCATTACATTTTCTTATCGGCAATCCTTATATAATTCCTTACAAATCATTTCTTACATATCGTCTTAATCAAAATTCTTAATCCTAGATGTTTGCGACCTTGCCCTGGGCTTCCTCCTATCTTCACCCTCATCTTGGCCTCCACAAATATCTCTTTTATCCTCTCTATCAAACCTTCCTCTACTTCTTTCTCTTTCATGGTCTTCCATAGCACCCTCCTGTTCACAGAGTCAAATTCTGCCTTAAAATTCACAAACAGTTCATCTAGTTTCCCTTTCTTCCATCCCAAGTTCCTGTTGACTCAAAAATTGAGCACGTGAAATAACTGCGGAACTTATTTTCACGTATAAAAATATAAAATACAGTCATTCCTCGATTTTTCTCAGTTCTCTCCAAACATCATTATTTTTATTCCTGATTATATGTATACACGAACAACAGATCTTTTATTAAATCTACAATTGAAATTCGGCAATAATGCTATAGATCAATGAAAAGCTCTTTCAACAATAAAACATGTAGATAGCCACCATTCGCCTGAAAAACTGCATGTTTTCACGCTCGCTTCAACCTTTGTACTTTTTGTCATTTTAATTAATGCTACTTTGGTTCACAGTCCGAATGCCGCCATTTTACGCGCCCGCTGAAATTCATTGAATTTTTTTTCTCAAGTGTAATGCCGACTGTATAATCCAGCTTTCTGGCGATTACACAAAACGGAAAATAAAATGAAAAATGCGAGTCAATAAAAGAGTCTATAAATCTATAATACACATTTGATATTCTAGTACATTCTTTATTATACATAATGCTTTCATGAATTTTAGGATGCCGTTTAAAATCAAATTTTACAATCCAATAAATATTAATAAAAAGAGGATTTTGTGGATTTTCATACCCGATGATTTCCACTATCTACTCGTATGAGAATGGCGTTAAATTGGAGTTTAAATTTGATTCCATCGACACTTCAGGCATGAAGAGTGTTTCGAAAGTTTTTATTGTCACGTAGTTTTCAAACATTCATATACATATAATACAGAGTTACCGAAACTCGAAATTTCGCTTCGAAAGTTGCTACACATTTTTACTTTATGAAATGAGATTTTTAAAAGTTTATAAATATGAAACATCTTCAGAACTAGGTATGAATAAAATGATTAAATTATAACTTTGCCTTTATTATGTTTGAAGGGTGGCATTCCAAAAGGGCGCAAGTTCCTCAGTGAGGAATTGGGGCGTGAAAAGTTTCATTGGAAAATATTGTTAAGTTCCGAAAAATGGAGAGTAAGCTTCTTTCGCTCGAGGCGCACGTTTTTTCAACTTTGGATGATGATTAAAAATCCAATTTTCATTTTGGAGAAAAAAAAATTGTTGCTATGCTGAATTGAAGTGTGAAAAGTTTGATAGAAAACTGTCATCCAGTTCAGACAAAATGAAGGGGATATTTTTTTTTCGCTCGGTGCGCATGTTCCCTCAACTTTAGACGATGATTTAAGTTCTAATTTTTAGTTAAAAGAAACAGAAGTGATGGAAAAAATTAATTTTTGTTATAGATATTGCAAAGAAAACATTACTCATCGATTAACTACACTTGTAGAGAAAATGTCTCTCAGGGTAGAGTTATGAAAGTTTGTACATGAACTTACTTTTAGTAAAAGGCGTTGAGGAGCCAGGAGACAATTTAGGTTGTATAAATTTTCGAAGAGCTTCGATCGTCGAAAAATGTCAACGCAAAAGATAGAGGCTGTTTACTCTCATCCCTCTTATTCAGGAAGAGGGATTCTATATCAGGAGATATACTGAAAATAGGTGTTGAAATCTCAGAATACGAGTATGTATAAATTTTCTATAATTTATATATCCTTATAATAAAGGTACATATTATCAGGTATATTCTAAGGGACAGTGTTAAACAAAAACGGGCAGTATCAAACTTCGATTTCTAGCAGAGTTCAGTTTTTTAATAAAAATTAATAATAATAATCTACAAGTGTATGCAGCTAATACATTCTGTTCACAATCAAAACATTCCGTTTGCATTGAATACATTCCGTTCGCAGTGTGAAGTTGGTTCGCAAAGATGCTTTGTTTTTTTATTCCTCTTTTTTTAAAATTTGTTGGTTTCTGTCATAAGACACACAATGACAGTTCATGTCAGTTCAACGCTTTTCGATTTTTTTCATTACTTAAAATACTTGGATAAAGGAGAAGCCATTAACCTTTTAAACTTTTGACGTTATATTCAGTAAGATTATCAAAATGTTAAATCAAAAATTTTCAAAATCAAATTATTTCAAACTGAAATTGTTTAAAATTTAACAACCTTTAATTTAAAACATTTAAAATAAATCAATTTTATATCGAAACATTGAAAATGGTTTGGCTTCAATTTTAAATCTTTTGATATTTTATCGTTTGAACATAATTATATTTCATACTTCAAAAAGTAATTAGAACCTATGCTTAATTAAATAATAAATTTGAACCTGAAATGTGCAAAAATTCATTTTTAATTCGCATTAGTACATTTTTGGTAGATTTTGTGATTCTGCCCCCTAGGACTTTTAATGGACCCGTAAAAATGATACCCTGAAAACTTGAACAATAGGTTAATAAAAAGACATGCCTCATAGCCCTTAAAGTTTCCTATTTAATTAACGTTCTGAAAAGCATTACTTTTAAAAATTTGGATTTTTCTGAACAGTTTTTTAACAGGTTTTTTGAAAGATTGTGAACAGATTTGAATTTTTAACAGATTTTTCTGAACAAATTTTCTCGAACAGATTTTTTTGAACAGATTTTAAATAGATTTTTTTGAATAGTTTTTGAACAGAGTCTTAACAGTTTTTGAACAGATTATAAACAGGTTTTTCTAAACAGTTTTCGAGCAGATTTTTTTGAACAGATTTTGAATAGACTTTTTTCAACAGATTCTTTCGAACAGGTTTTTTTGAACAGATTTTGAGTCGATTCTTTTAAACAGACTCATTGAACAGATTGTGAACAGGCTTTTTTGAACAGATTTTTTTGAACAGACTTTTTTTAAAAAATTTTTTTGGGCAGATTTTGAAGAGATTTTTTTAACAGATTTTGAACATATTTTGATCAGAATATTTGATCAGATTTTTTGAAAATAATTTAAACATATTTTTTTGAACAGATTTTTTTGAACAGAGTTTGAACAGATTTCTTCGAGCAGATTTTTTTGAACAGACTTTTTTGAATAGATTTTTTCGAGCAGATTTTTTTTAACAGATTTTTTTAAACAAATTTTGAGCAAATTTTTTTGAACAGATTTCGAGCAGATTTCCTATACAGATTTTGAACAGTTTTTGTAAACAGGTTTTGAACATATTTTGATCAGAATTTTTCACTAAGAATTTTTTGATCACAATTTTTGATGAAATTTCTTTTGTCAAATGTTGATCAGACTTCTATGAGATTTCTTTATAAAATTTTGATGAGATTTTTTTCGTGAGAGTTGGATGAGATTTTCTCTGATGAGATTTTTATGATCAGAATTTTTAAATGAGAATTATTTGATTAGAATTTTTTGATCACAATATTTCGATTACAATTTTTTTATCGCAATTTACTGATCAGAATATTTTAATCAATTTTCAAATCAGAATTTATAATTAGAATTTTTTGATCAGAATATTTGATCAGAATTTTTTATGAGATTTTTTTTATCAGAATATTTTTATCAGAATTTCTAATGAGATTTTTTTGATCAGATTTTTTTGTGATTCGTTTATATTCTGACGAGGTTTTGATGAGATTTTGATGTGATTTTGACGAGATTCTGCGGGAAAATTGCATTGCCGTTGTTTCAGGAATTCTGAGGAGGCCCTCCAGAGCCTCACTCGAAAGCCTCCAGAGACTCCGACGAGAGCCTCCAAAACCTCCTGTGAATAATTAAATCAAAATTAACATTATTGAAATTTTAATTATCTTTTAAATTTCAATAAATGTGACTAAAGCTTAATCTCAAATAGAAATAAAATGTATATTCTTCTAAGTAAAATGATCTCTTTTCATTAGATGAAAAAAAAAGAAATCCACGAGCAGAATGTATGTGAAGAAGTTGAAGAAAATATTAACATTAGTTTACCTGAAATTTCTCCAGTTTGAATCGAAGGAACTTGCTATTATATTTCATTTATGGAAAAAAATTTTCTCGTTTCAGAATTGTGAATTTGACCATTTTTCACGATTTTTCATAATTTTGGAACGCCTTAAACAAAATGAAAAAAATTATTTCGCATGAAAGCAAAATAACAGCGTATCTTCGATTCAAGCTGAAAAAATTACAGATTCGACATATTCAACATAACATTTTGAGAAAATTCTAAATTGAACAAAAAATTTATTTTCTAATTTGTAATTTTTTATCTCTGTTCACTAGCCAGAACTGTACACAGAAAAAATTTGCCATAATTTAAAAATAACTTTATAATATTTCTCCTTTGAAAACTATTATTTAATCACCCTCAAAAACAATTTCCTGAGTAGTGAAATAAGAGTTTTGCAATATATTGAAGTTAAATAATTTTTTCTTACGATTTTTTTCCCTAGTGCATCACTAATCAATAAGTCATATATTTTTATTACGTTTCAAAATAACATTTTAATTATTTAAACAAATTTTCATCGTATGAACAATTTATTTTAATCAAGGAATTTGCAAAATGATGTCATTTTCTAAGTCGGACGAGTTTTATAATCAATGTTAAGAAACAAGTTATTTCAAATAACATATTTTTTTTAATGGTTTCAACAATTTTCATATGTTTAAATGTATCTTGTAAACCGAGAACTCTAGAGAAATGTGATTTCTCTCTATTTGATTATTGATTCGATATTTGATTAGCATTTATTACCATTTGTTATAAATTTCTGTATTTGTTGAAACAATCATGAAGTGTGTGCATGTACATTGAGAGCTAAAAATTTTAGAAAAGTGTGATTATTTCGCTATTTGATTTAGTTTGTTTTTCACTGGATATGTTACTAATATTTATCTACTTTAAGAAAAATTAGTTTAACAAATCGCAAGGCTGCAAAACGATGAAATTTTATATATTGTACGAGTTGATTAAATACTTGGCAGATTCTTTCCCTTGGTAGTGACAAATAACACGTTCAATTTTATTTTTAATGAAAAAATTGGCAAAGACGTGGGACCTTCAAATTATGGGTAACTTTTTTTTTGAAAATTCAATATCTTCGGTTCTATTTGACCGATTTAAATTTTCAAAAGTGGGAACTGTATTAAAATATACTTTTGAATAAGAGAAAAGTCAGAACCAAGCATTGAAACCTAAAAATTGTTCAATTTTACAGCTTAAAAGCAGACAATGTTCTTTAGAGCGTTTTAAATTGACAAATTTTGAATTAGAAGTGCTGCAAAATAGAACAATATCAAGTTCATAGCCCTTAATAATCTATAATTTAAAATTCATAGCTTTCAAAACGTCAAAATTAAACATTTTCATTTATTTTTTCAAAATGAGGAGTTTTATATTTAGGGCAATGGAAATTTTGCAGATTCAAAATGAAACTTCAAAAACTGTACCTGTATTCATTGTACACGCAAAATGGGAACGTTTAAGGTTGAACATTTTTTAATTAGATATATAACTATTTTACTGTATGTAATAAGTCTGAATTGAAATCGTGCGCAATTGAAAAATTCCAAAACGGCATTAAGAACTTGATATTTTTAATGTAGCTTTCCAATTATTCAAATTGGAGAACTTCTAATGAATCTATAAAGAAAATTTGCCTTAGAAATAAAAGCATGCAAGAACTATTTTTTAAAGTGATTAAATTGTAGAATTTGAAATTGGAATCAAAGCAATATCATAGTAAATCCCAGACATAATTTATCTGAAGTTGCATAAAAACGATGCAAACAATTGTCAACTACAATTGTCTGAAGACAGATAATTTTTATCGTGTAGATGATTCACAATCACATTCACAACTTTATAAGAAATATCTCTGGGATTTGCTGTTAGTAAACATTTTTAAGACCTTTTTTAGATGAGTAATTTTGTTATTAAGGACTTTATTGTATTTTGTGACGTTTTTTCCAAAAATGTCCTTTTTATATTGTTGGTGTTATTTTTACGATTAAAACGAAAATTACGCATCTTATCAAAAAATGGTCAGCACAAAATTTCTAGGCTTTTTTTATGTGAATAATTTTGTTATTAAGCATTCTATTCTATCGTGTGTCGTTTTTCCAAAAATTAAAATTTTTTATTTTTAGTGTTATTTTTCACGATTAAAATGAAAAGTATGCGTCTTATCAAAAAATGGTCACAAAAAAATTTGTAGACCTTTTCTGGGTGAATAATTTTGTTATGAAACATTTTATTGTATCTTGCTCATTTTTTTCAAAAATTTAATTTTTTAATTTTGAATGTTATTTTTCACGATTAAGACAAAAGCTACGCGTCCTATCAAAAAACGGTAAATATCAAATTTTTAGATCTTTTTTTGGCCAATAATTTTTGTTGATTAATTTGTTTTTCGTATCTTATATGGTTTGACCGCAAAATGGAATTTTTTATTTTTTAGTACTTTTTTGGTGGTTAAAACCAGAACCATTGGTCAAAAGGGGCTGCTTAGCGAACTGATCCTTTCTTTTTGTCCCTAAAAACGTGTGCAAAAGCACAATCTAATCTGATTAGTCATTCAGGAGTTATCGAGTATACAGACAGCGTCGACAACGACAACGACGACAGACAGACACCATCGTAAGACCTGTTTTTTCGAATTCAGGGGTCTCAAAACATGGAGATTTATCGAAATCCGCGAAAGTTGAGTTTCACATAAAAACCAATACCTTCTTACTGAGATGAGAATACAAAAATGCAAAATTTTTTAAGAGAATAAGAAATTATTTTGGAAATGAATTAAGAAGATTAGGTAAAAAAGTACTAGCACTAAGTTACTTGGAACTCTGAACTCAAAAAAGGCTGGTTAACGAACTCGACCTTTCTTTTTGATTCCTTAAAATGTGTGCCAAAGCGCAATTCCATCCGATCAGTCTTTCATGAAATCCGCGAAATTCGATTTTCACATAAAACCAATACCTTTTCATTAGGATGAGAATGTAAAAAATAATTCTCAAATTATATGAAAATGTTAAAATACCAATAAATCACATTTTCGTCTCCCTTGACGTAACAGCCATTTTTTCTAGCATTCCATATGGAAGAGTTAAACCTGCTATTGGAAATAGACGGTCTATGATTAAATTTCATACTAAGATTGCGAAAAAACAATTTCATGATGCTATTACGAATACTTGGTTTGGACATAAAAAGATCCACATGTATACTTGGTGCAGAGGCGAAAGTTACAGCATGATTGACTTTGTTGTAGTGGATGAGAGTGGCTGAGGGTGGATAAAGGTGGAGAAGAAGAAAAATTAATAATAAGCCGAAACAGGCACGAGTTAGAATAGAGAATCTACAGAAACAAGAAGTACAATCGGAATATCGTGAAAAGCTGAATAAATATTTAGGACATCATGAAGAAGACTGGAAGACTGGAAGATGGAATTGGATAATTAAAATGTAGAGGGCGCATGGATAATACTACGGGATAGCATTTTCAAGAGTGCATCTGAAGTGTGCGGTACTGCGACTGTAGGAAGAGAGGCTGGAGATGCTTGGTGGAATGATGAAATCCGCGTGGCTATCAACGAGAAAAAGCAAGCGTGCTCGAGAACGCTAAATAGTGAAGGTCTCAGCGACGAGGAAAGGATTAGATTAGAAAATAAATATAGGGATACAAACAGAAAAGCCAAGATACTAGTCAAAGGAAGCAAGGATGAAATCAAAGCGCAAGAATATAAAAAATGCAAAATGACTTTGGGGGAAATTAGAAATTATTTTGGAAATGGGTCAAATAGATTAGAAAAGGAAGTTCTAGCACTGAGGCAGTCGGAATTAAGAATACTGATGGTGAAATGGTATGGGATTTGGACGAAGTGAAAGACTATGAGAGATTTCTTCAAGAAATTGTATGGAGGTCAAGCTATAGAGCATAACAACGTTCACATTGAAGAGAATACGTTAGACAGTCCCGTTGTAGGTAGCGGAAGAAGAATCAATATCGACGACATTATATCTGTGATTGAGAAACTAAAGAATGGCAGAGATGCTGGCATGGATGGTATCATCGCTGAAATGCTTAAGAGCGGTGGCGGATATTTGTTTGTGTGGCTAAGCGAATTTATGAATACATGTGCTGTGCATGGTGAAGTTCAAAGTGATTGGAGAAAGGCGATTATCGTCACAATCTACAAGAATAAAGGTGATAAAGGCAAATGTACTCATCAAAGGGTCGGGGAACAAAAAAGCCTAACCCTGTTCTTCCAAATTTTCAAGGACGCAAGAAAAACGTTTGTGTTTTGCGAGATTACCGAAAAAATTATATCGGATGTATGTAATCGACAATCTTCACTCTTGAACGTTGTTCTTCCAAATTTCATACGAATCCATCAAATAGTTTTCGATTTATTAGTTTGGTGGGACTGACGTTATGAATGGACACTCCGCCTTATAACGACTTAGCTGCTTAATTTGGACATGATTTCATACTTATGAAATGAATTTCTCGCATAAAGTTGTAGTAGGGAGTATACTTTTAACAATGAATAATACAAATAATAACGCAGCCTCAGATAGGATTGACACTTCTACTGACGAAAGGTATGTTCTCGGAAAAGTTTCAGGCGATGAATAGAGATTAAATGTTTGGAATGCTAGAGGTGTAAATGATCCTAAGGAAAAGGAATTGCGGGATACAATGCACATGAGGAAGCTTGATATTTTGTGTGTACCGAAAACAAAGAAGAAGGGATGTCAAGTGAGAAACATAGAGAACGGACTCGAACTATGGTCAGGAGTAGATATGGTTCTCAAGGAGTCGGTCTGATTATGAATGAGAGAGTGAACAGCATGTCAGAAAGTATGAATGTGTATCACCTAGATTACTATGGGTTAGAATGAAAATAGGAATCAGAAGACTATTTATCATAGCGTGCTACTCTCCAGTTGATGGTGACAAGAGAGATGTGAAAGATACCTTCTGGAACTCGTTTAATGATATCTTGGGACTTGCGATCCTGGCGAAAGAATAATTTTACTTAGAGATATGAATGGTTAGGTTGGTGTACAACGCGAAGGTATCGACAGGGTACTAGGCCATTTTGGAGACCCAAAAACGAATGGCAACGGGGATAAATTGATTAGCTTATGCTTAGAAAGAGGCTTGTTCATTACGAACACTTGGTTCAGACATAAAAAGATCCACATTTATAGTTGGTGCAGAAGTGAAAGTCACAGTATAATTGATTTTGTTGTAGCGGATGAGAGACTGAGAGGGTTTGTAAGGGATACAAGGATTATGAGAGGCTCTGAATGCGGAACGAATCACTAACTCTTAGTTTCAAAAATGATTCTATGTTAAGGGTAGAGAAGAAGAAGAATTAATAATAAGCCGAAGCAGATACAAGTTAGAATAGAGAATTTACAGAAGCCAGAAGTACAATTGGAATCTCGAGAAAAGCTGAATAAATACTTAGAATATCATGAAGAAGACTGGAAGACTGAATTGAACGAATAAAATGTAGAGGGCACATGGATAATACTACGGGATAGCATCTTCAAGAGTGCATCTGAAGTGTGCGGTATTGCGAAAGTAGGAAGAAATGCTGGAGATGCCTGGTGGAATGATGAAATCCGCGTGGCTATCAAAGAGAAAAAGCAAGCTTACTCGAGAAAATTGAATAGCAAAGGTCTTAGCGGTAAGGAGATGACTAGATCAGAAAATGATTACAGGGATGAAAACAGAAACGCCAAGATACTAGTCAGAGAAAGCAAGGATAAAATGAAGGCGGAAGAAGATAAAAAAATGCAAAATGACTTTGAAGGAAATAAGAAATTATTTTGGAAATGGGTTAAGAAGGT
>JAUMHM010000050.1:13515287-13531299 GCA_032362435.1 Melikaiella ostensackeni | reverse complement strand
TTTTGCACACGATTGAAACCCGAAACACCTCTTTTCATCATAATGAATCATCGTGAAAGCATTAAATCTATTATTGAGTTTCAAGTTGCTTGAGTTCAAGTTGACTTGATTCTAATTTTGAACATAATTATAAATGATTGAGTTACGATTCCATTTTATGTTTAATTTTGATTTTTTTCCATAGGTAGTTAGAGTTGTGAAATTGGTGGAATTTTTTTGCATGTTTGAAAATATAAAACTTCTACATTACTATAATTCATTTAACATTACTAGAATTAGTTTTATATTTCTATAATTGAATTCATAGAATTCTTTCAAGTTAGCAGAAGTCTATCTGAATTTATAGAATTCAGCGTGAAGTGGTAGTTCATTCGAAATTCGTTGCATCCAATCTGAATTGCTAGAATTCATTTTGACTTTTTCGAATTCATACTCAAGTGCTATAATTCATCCTGCATTGCTCGAATTCAGCACGCACTGCTCAAATTCATTATGCAATGCTATAGATCCTTCTGCATTGCTAGAATTAATCATGTATTGCTAGACATAATTCTAAATTTTTCGAATTTCTTCTAAATGACTAGAAATCCATCTGTATTGTTAAAATCTAATCCGTATTGATAGAATTGAGTCTGAATTGCTAGACTTCATTTACACTGCTAGAATTCATTCTACACTCCTAAAAATTATTCTGATTTGCTATAATTCAATATTTATTGCTAGGATTTGATCTAAATCATTAGGATTCATTCTGAATTTCTCCAATTCATTTTGAATTGCAGGATTTAAATTCGAAATGCTATTATTTAATTTGAATTTGAGTGATTCACGGGAATTCAAATTTTTGTTAATTCGCTAGAATTAGATTTAGAAGTGACGTTCACAGGTAAGGAGGACACCTTAATAGATTACATTCTGGCAGAAGAAAGAATGACGAAGCTAATGGTTAGAATGAAAGTGGGTAATGAGATAGGCGCCGAGCACTTTCCGGTGATAGCGACATTGAGATGGGGAGGACGTAAGCGCGTTAAGGTGATGAAGAAAGGAGTGGAGGAAAGGAAATGGAAATTGGGCAGCTGGGGAAAGAGAAGTTAAGGGAATTTAGAGAAAAAATGGAAAACGAGGAGGTACGGAGTATGGAAGAGGAAGAAGTAGACACACTGCTAGAAAAAATTAAAAGAGTTATTTATAAGGTAAGGGAGGAGGTAAAGCCGAAAAGTGATGGAGAGAAGGGCAGGATAGGTTGGTCGGATGACGAGCAAGTAAAGGCAGGATGAAGAAGAGTGTAAGAGAATGGAGAAAAGATAACTGGAGGAATGGGATCTCAGCAGGTGAATAAGAGATCACGAGGGAATGTTGTGTGAAGAAAGAGAGAAAGGGAGAGGTACATGGAAGAAGACGAGAAAGCGGTGAAGAAGTTTATTGAGAAGAGAAATCGAATAAAAGGTTAAAGTATGGGAGAAGTCAATTAAAGTACAAACCACCATGCATCCAGCGTCCATCACAATAAATCTATCACAGTCCATCACAGTATTTAATCTGTGAGCAATAATAAAAACAGTACAATCTGCAAATCTTCTTCTGATAGTTTTTTGAATTAAACTGTCAGTTTTTGGATCAACATTAGCAGTTGCCTCATCAAGAACTAGAATCTTGTTTTTTCTAATCACAGCTCTTGCTAGACAAAGAAGCTGTCTTTGTCCAACACTAAAATTAGCCCCATTATCAGTGACTTGAGTGTATAAGCCAGCCAACGTTTTGTCAATATCAGTCTTTAATTCAACTTCCATCAGTGCTTGCCAAAGATCATTATCAGAATATTCGTCAAATGGATCCAGATTTCTTCTCAAAGTTCCAGCAAAAAGAAGAGGCTCCTGGGGAATAATACTGATTTTTGACCTCAAATCGTGCAAACCTAAACTACTGGTTGCAACCTCATCAATCAAAATTTCGCCTTCCAAATGTGCCAATCGGAAAAGAGCCACTATCATTGAAGATTTTCCTGCACCTGTTCTGCCAACAATTCCTATTTTCTCCTCAGGCTCTATAACGAAATTCAAATTCTTCAAGACTGAAGAACTTTCTGGACTATATTTTAAGAATACGTTTCTGAATTCAACTTTTCCTTCTGTGGGCCAGTTCTCCGGTGGTTTATTTTCAAGTTTGGTATCAAGTGGTGGCTCTTCTGGAATTTGTGTGTACTCTAAAATTCTTTCGACTGCTGTCATGTGGTTTTCTAATTCTACAGACTGGTTCATTCCCCATTGCAGTAAAGCTATCATTGAGATCGTTTGGCTGATAATGAAGGCGATGTTTCCAGCTGAACTGATATCGTCGAAAATTAGGAAAGAAAGTATTATAATAGCTAGATAAATTGCAAATGTCAGTTCTATATAGTAGGAAAAAGTTCGACTGCAGGCAATGAAGAGGAACCAAGTTGAAGAATGCAAATCCTGATGGTCATCAAACTCTTTTATCAGAAGTTCCTCTGCCTTAAATGCTCTAATTGTTGTGATACCATGAAGTGTAGCATTCAGATGATTGAATACTGGTGATTTCACTGGAAATAAAAAAATTAAGGTTATCGACAGAGCAAGGTTATATGCCGTAATAAGTTACTGGCAGTCGGCAATATAGGTCTCTCCCTGAATGAAAATCACCGATTCGATATTGCCGATTGTTCTAATAATGTAGGTAACGGCATTATCCCGTGTGGAAATCGGCCCAGCTTAGCTAAATTTATAATTGGCTGCCAATTTGGGCCCAACTGTGCAGCCCAGTTGAGGAAAAGTGAAATTAATCAACAGAAAATTTTAATTATAGGAGAGACTGAATGCAGTCCTATCCAAATACTGAAATATTTTCAATTATTCGGAATTTTCCATTATCAAAACTTCTGTTGATAAAGTTGATTAGTGTTTTATTTTGTGCTTGGGCTTACATCAAACTCACCCATGGAGCGCCCATAGTGAGCAAACAAGTCTGGCCGCATCAAGTAATCCCAGTTGTAGGTACAGAGACGAAATGTCTGTTGTGGTCTGATGATATTTATATCGGTGAATTGATTGTAAACTGCATCGCATCAGAAATAAATATGGATCGGGATAACTTTCATAGAAAAACGCTGTGCTAATGGAAATGTAAGAAAGGCACTTTGAAATACTCAAATACAAATATTATATTTTAGTCAACAGCGGCAAAAAAAGATTTAATATTTTAGTGTTTCAAAGTACCCCCTATGGTTCTATGGTCAGTCAGCTGTCATCAGTCGTACGCACCATTTTATTCTTGGCTTGTGTATTTTGTCTCAATCGGATATTCTGAGATAGGAAAAGTAAGAAGGTACAATTTACTAATTTAGAATATAAATATCATGTCACAAGTTATTTTTCACGTGCGTTAAGATTGAAATTGGGTTCTTTAAGGTAGATGTGAATGCAAATTGTGAAGATATGGATGACCAAATTCCATAAGGATCTAAAGTGAATTACAGATTGGAGGGAGATCAAAATGTTTACTAGAATTCACCATAACATTGAAGAACTTAAAAGGGATGGAACGAAGCCCGAAAAACTCAGTTTTGTCGGCTCCGTTAATTTGTTTTTTCTCGATGATTACTCTAATTTTTCTTCCGGCGTTTTAGTGTTGTTGGATACAGTAAATATTGGCTACCGGGGATGCCGTTCGACAGAGCTTGACTTGGCGATTTTCAGTCATAATTTGCTCTCCGAAGAGATCTTATGTGTGAGTGTTGCATGTTCTGACGTCACAGCACGCTCTGGGTTGGGTTGCTTCCTACCGTGCCGGCCGTGGCATCGATGCACGTTCAGACATGCAGGAGTGTGCACGACAATAGGTCGGGTGGCCTACGCGAAGGGATCTTGCGTATCACTCTCTACTGCGTTGGCGAGTAGCTTACAAACACTCAGGATCTGCAGGGATTCGCCCATGCGAAGGGATTTCAGCTTCTTTAGGCACGGAGTTGCCCTTTACTCATTATTATGTCTCCACCCGCTCCCTTAAATGGTATTCGACAGCCGCTCTGCAACACCTGCAATGGCAATATTCAGAGGCACGATCTCTTCTGCAGTCCTGCAATGAAGCTCACCACCCAAAATGCACAGCCTTTTACGAAGTCCCATAAAAATAAAACACTTAGAGTGTGCGGGCTTTATCACAACAGTCTCAGCTTCATTGATGAGGCCTCAAAAATGTCCACTACTTCGTCGACAGATGAAACTTTTTTCGCCGAAGAGATTCGCTCATACCATAGCAGTACATCAATCATCATTTTCTTTTACTCACATAAACCACACTCACACCGTCCCAGACCTAATCTCAATGGGATGTTGGGTAATCTCTGTTTTATTTGTGACAGATTGGACAAAATGGAAGACAATGGGGCGAATACGAGCTCATCCTTGCAGTCTCAAAATGAAAACTCGACGGCCCTACTGACTCAAATCTACTTAATCTTGGAACAAAAAAATCCCCTACTAAACAAATTTAATCTGTTGAATTCCAGATTCACGGAAGTTGAAACAGTCTAAAAACACCTAGTGAGCAAAAAATTAAAGGACGTCTTTACGACATTTTTATGACATCTTTACGACGTCGCGAAGACGTCGTATGTCCATTTTGTAAAGATTACGTAAAGACGTCTTTGCGACATTAAAATGTCTTAAAGATATCTCGAAGGTATCTTTATGACATGGACGTAGGACGTCTTTGCGGCGTCTAAAAAATGTCGTAAGGATGTCGTAAATATGTTCTCCGCTTTTTTGCCCACTGGGCAGCTCACTGAGGACATTGCTCAACAGAAGACAGGCATCAAGCACACCCAAGCCAAACACGACGAAGAAATTTCACACTTGGAAGATGCAATCCGGGACAGGAAAGTTAGTGTGAATGGCTTCTCCGCAACACTCTAGGAGAACCTAATGAGTGTCGTCGAGAAAATCGGTGTCCTGACAAGATCCACGATAGTCAAGGCTGAAAGTGAGGCAAGACATGGATCTAAGAAGAAGCGGTTTTGATAAGGAATACTAAAGTAGCTTCTTTGAATTCAGTGACAGTACATGAGGATGCAGACCTTGCATCCTTCCTGAAAGCCCATCTCAGCGCAGTATCACCGTCAGATCAATTCTGACTCGCTGCTCAGTCTACCATCTACTCATCACCACCAGGTTCTGATACACAACGTACGTGCTCTTCTATAAGACATCCAGATACTGCTGGTATGTGAAACAATCTACCTAGGTTAAACTCATACAGTTCCACTTTCAGCACTTCGCGCGACTCAAATAGCAACAGTTTGGGTTCCCTTTGGTACAGACATCTTTTTCTGTTAATCCTCTTAGCTTTTCGGACACTTTTTTTGTTGTCTCACCTCCGGGTCTTAACCAAGTGCATGCGAATAATTAATATTTAAGGCCATTGCGTGTTGCTAGATCTCTGATGATGCTAGATCTCTACTACCAAACTTAAATGATATTATGGACCTAACTGCCCTACACAGTCTAGATATTATAGTTATCTCCGAGTCGTGGCTCCATGGAGAAATTTCTATCATGGCAACCAAAACCGTACGACCGATTTTGACATTTTTTTTCAAATTAGAGCCTATGAAATTTCTAACAAAGTTGTCGAAGCAAATTTGTAAAAATTTATTTAAATTTTTTGTATTCATAAATGAAAATTCTTTTAAACAAATTTTCTTTTTCGTAGGAGCCATTTTGTAAAAAATTATTCAGTTTATTTGAAAGTACGCAGAATTAGAACGGAAACGTATCATAAATGACGTCCAGCAGTATCAGATATATACAAAAAATTGTACATTTGTTATAAGCAAATGAGTCAAAAAAGTGAGTTTTTTCTATTAAAAACGATATTTAACTACGTCGGATGTGTATTTTTGAGTGAAACTCTGAACAAAGAATATTTCGATATGACTTTTGAAAAATAAAGACCATTTGTTAATTATTTTAACAAATTTTTTAAACAAATGCATAAATTTGTCATTTTTGAATAGCTTCACTACGTTTTTTCAGAATAATCAATTAAAAGTATATAAACAATGGGTCATTGTGATATATAACAATGTGATATTTTGCTGTTGGGCAACAATTTATCATTTTTCAAACAAATTAATTGAACAAATTACTCTAAGGACATTTTTCAACTGAAACACATTATTGTTTTCTCATTTATCTGTCAAAAAATGTTGATTATTTTGACAATGTTTCATAAAAGTAGTTCGCAATTATAAACAATTTTGAGAAAATTCTAAGTTCGTTCATGTTTCTGTAATTAAAATTGTGTTTCTATAACATAATCATTCACCCGTAATTCAGAATGAATCTTTTTGTTAAGGAACTCTGGTGTCGAAGAATTTCTTACTTTTTTTTTAATGGACGTCTTTGAACAATTCATGGATATAAACCTCGAATAACTTAAATTTGCTGAAATAATTCCCTATTGAGGTGAAAGGAGAAGTGCGTTAGCTTCTGGAAGCAACGGTCAAACATGAAAGAACTGAGTATTTTTTTGGATTGTTCATAATTTCGAGCTACCTTTTAAAAAAGTTGTTAATATAATAAAAATTTCCTGCTAGATATTGCAGTATCATGATAGAGAGATGTCGTTTGGTATTTTTAGTCGGTTTCATAGAAAAGAATAAGGTATTTCCATTCAAAAACGGTCTTTGAGTAATTTCTTTATTGAGTTTATTTTAAAAATTGTAAATTGCTATCTAGCAGCAAAATATCACAGTTAAGGCCAATTGGTCTTCCACTTTTAATTGATTATGCTGAAAAAACGAAATCTATCTACTAAAACAAGGTTAAATTATGAACTTATTTATTAATATTATATACAACAATTACACATTGTTAGCTATTAGTGAAATATAGCAACAGAGTGATACTGAGAAAATATTAGGAATTGATTCCTTTGAAAAAACGCAATCTATGTGTTGGAAAATGGCAACGAAGTTGTTTATTAAATTTTGTTTTAACGAATAACACTTATAGTCTCTAGCATCAAAGAATTGCACGAAGAAGCTATAAGCAAGATATTGATTGTCCATTCTGAAAAAAAAAACGAAACTAATCTATTTAAAAATACTGCTGGACGTTATTCATAATACACGACTAGCCTCCATTAAGTTCTACCCAAAAGTGCTTGCACATCCAGTTTCTCTTTTTTACGTTTTTCGAAGATACCCCCCGGTTATTTTTATTCAAGAAAGAAAAAAATCGTTCTACGCGTTTTTGACAAAAACGATGTTTTGATTTTTAAAGATTAAAAATCTCATTTTTATCGAAAAGGACGCAAAATATGAATAGCAGTTCAAAGATCAAAATTGTTCACCTTTCTGGAATCTATCAAATTATAGTCTTACTGAATGTTTTTTTTTCATGTATATAATTAATTTTTTCTAAAAAAATTGAAAAAGTCAATAAAAATCTACTAAAATAGCATGTAGTTTAACGAATTTTAACATTTTATTTATAAAAACGTTTGTTGTTTAGTTAAGTAATAATGTATAGAACACAGTCCATGAGATTATGAAGGTTCCTGAGCTTCAAAATAAAGAAAAGTTTCTTAAAGATCGAAATAAAATCTATTTTCTCATGAAAATTTTTTGTGTACTATAAGAGAACACCCAAAACGTTCACAAGTCAAAAATAGACTTCGAGAATACCTGCTTTTTTGGCTCACTAGAGACAAATGTAGAATAAATGTACACAACAAGAAGAAAAAAGGGGAGAAAGAAGAAAGAGTCAACCAAAACCAACCTCATACTCTTTTTTCACTTTGTATTTTTTATACTACTGGGGACCAGCATGTTTCGAAGCCAATTTAGACTTTCTCATCAGGGGCAATTTATAGGATAACTATAGTTATGAATAATATAACATATATTAATTGTGTATATGTGCATGGCAGCTTCTTTTAACAAAATTTAAATAGATTTATCAAATTTATTGATATTCTCATTAACAGTATCTGTTATCTTTTTCATTAAATTTATTGATATATCCATTTAAAGTTCCTTCGTTATCTTTTTTTGTTAAAGTCAAACATATTTACTTGTTAATATCAAATCTCTTTTTTGGAATAAACCATGAAACTTGCATTCCATCAATAATTCCTTCTGTAATGCATCCAATCTAAGTTTTTATTAATTGAGTAAATTCATTTAATACTCTTATACCGGACTTTCAGTAATATCTATCATAAAATTGTAACAGTCACCAATCAAAGTCGAACGTGAAGACTCCACCTTGGCAGCACTCAGTGCTGCACGCGCCCACTCATGTAAGTAATTTTACTTTTCGAATATTGGTGAGGGTTATTGTAAATTATTATATTACGAGAAGCTTTGACTCTATATAAGGGTTTTTTCTTGTTGTACAATGTTTTTATCATAAATTATTCAGTAGAAGTAAGTAGGTAGATCATCTGTTTTTCATGCAATCAACAAAATGTTATCAATATGTGTGATTTCATCTATTCATATCTGTTATATTCATATCAGCAGTGTAATGCAAATGTTATTATTACCTATTTTATCATAATTTCAAGTGCTATTGATATGTGCCTATCTGTTACTATTGGTCCTCACTGTCGTATGTTTTATCTAGGGCAAAACTGTATTCTTCTGATGAGGAGATCAGGCGACTTCTTGAGCAGTTCGAAGATGAAGAGCAAAGGTGGGTTCAAGGGACACAGAATATTGAAGAAGACATGTACGGCTGAGATTTTAAGGGTGAAGAAGAGGTCGTGGAAGTAAATGAGTATGACAGCGGTTCAGAAATTTCTGAAGAGGGAGCAGATGAAATGGAGGCTGATGATACAGGTGAGGACTTTTTTTATTGGAAAAGACAATGAAACTATTTGGAGTTCCAAACCTCCGGTGCAAGCAGCTTAAAGAGTACCAGAGAAGAATATCATCAACATTTTTCCTGGCCCAAAGCGGATTTGCAGAGATTCTCAGAAACCCATTGATGTATTTCTCAAATTTATAAATCTTGACATCATTGATACAATTGTCGACTGTACCAACACTTTTATCGCTAGCAAAAGAGAAGAAGTGAAATACTTCAGAGATCGAGACTGTAAGGACACGACTCGGGATGAGATTATGGCTGTTTAGGGTGTTTTATTTCTAGTTTGAGTGAAGCATGGGAATCGTGCGAACTGCAGAGAGCTATGTAAAGATGATGAAACAGGTGTGATGATCTCAAGGGCGACATTCAGTTACAAGCGCTTCCTTTTCTTGCTCCGATCAATCGGGTTTGATTATCTGTCTACAAGAGTGGAGAGAGAAAAGACTGACAGGATTGCAGCAGTCCGAAATGTTTACGACATTATTTTGGCCAACTGTATAAATAATTACAGTCATGGTGAATTCACAACAATTAATGAGATGCTGTTCGCATTTAGAGGTCGATGTGGTTTCGTCCAATATATGCCAAACAAACCAGTCAAATATGGACTGAAATTTTATGGGTTATGCGACAGTAAAACATATTATATATCACATTTTGAAGTGTACTGTGGAAAGCAGGAGCCAGGCTTCACGATGTATCTAATAAACCCTACGATATACTTCAAAGGCTTTCTCAAGACATTCAACGTTCCAACAGGAATATCACATTCGAAAATTACTACACCAGTGTGCCATTAGCTGATAACCTTCTTGAGAAATGATTGACTGTCATTGGTACCCTCAAAGCCAACAAGAGAGGAATCCCTCCTGAATTTATTTCAGAATCACGAAAAATTGGTTCATGCCTGTATGGGTTTCAGTATGATAAAACAATTGCATCCGTCAAGACTAAGCGAAATAAATGTGTGCTGCTTCTATCGACTATGCCTGTCTGCGAAGGTATGATGAAATGACGGGTAAACCACTGATAAACACTGATTATAATTCAACCAAGGGAGGTGTCCATACAGTCGATAAAATGTGCGCTGCTTACTCAATTGCACGGCAAACGAGGAGATGGACGCTGAGGATTTTTCTTTCAGTTTTTTGGACTTGGTTGGCATCAACTCACAAGTGGTGTTTTTCCATGATAACCACGAATCCACTGAACGCCGTCATGAATTCCTCAGTGATCTAGCATTCGAACTTTTAGAGGCTCATTGGAAACTAAGAGCTCAGATTAGCACTCTACCAAAAGACATCCGACTGTTTCTTGCCAAATACCGCAAGTAACTCCAACCATTGACTGCTCCAGAAACAGAAAAAAGTACTGGACCATGTCATCTCTGTAGGGGAAAAAAGTGCATTCCTATTTGTCTGCAAGAAAGACTCAAGACATATCGCAACTCGTGAAGATTGTGCATAGAACGTCATTGTGAAAGACTTTATCCTAATGTTTTATATCTCTATTTTCAAGAGAGAACAGTTACATACTTACAAATTATGTTCTGACGGGTATTTTCCTATTCAATAGTTACTACTCTTAGTCAATATTTTGATTTTGATATGATTACAGTTTAAGTAATATTTTGACTGACAAATTCTAGTTTTATTTGATCATAAGTTTGATTTTTTATCTCTTCTCCAATTTAGAGTTCCTTTTATTGTGAAACTGGCTGTATTGAAATGTTGTAAGTTCTTTCTTCCAAAAGGAACATTTACAAAATTATGTTACGAATGGTAAATTCTTCTCTTTATATAATTCCGCTCTAGTCACTGTTATGTTTGGTATTTTTACACTTTATTGAGGAACAATTTCTAGTTTACCATTACAAATAAATCATAACTACGCAAGGATGTGCTCCGACCCAGCCTCCGTCCCTCGTGCTACCCCCGAGGGTACCGCCGTCACGGTCTCTATAGTGGGATTCCAGTGTATGTTCTTGCTGTGAAGTAAGAATTTATTGCTCCCCCACCCATACGCCCGCCCAGCACTGGCCAGTGGTCGCCAGTGAGTTCTCAAATACAGCCATGGTCTAGTCACGCACAACCACGAATTAATAGTGAGGAGACCAAAGTACACGCATACGACTTGATACAGTTTGCGGGCTCGAAAGTAAGCAGCTTTGAAAGTGGAATCACTTTTCGAATTAGTACGCATGTGCCGGTCGTCCTTATCTCAATCAGAGAAAAGTACGAGCGGAATATCTGGTTATAATCAAACAAATTAATTGAGGTTAAGGTCGAACGGTCGAACAACATGTCTCACTCGCATTTTTCAATCAGTAAGAAAGAGACAACTATAATCTATTGACACATGCCTACTAATTCAAAGAGTAATTTCACTTTCGGAGCTGCTTACTTTCAAGCCTGCAAACTGTATCAGATTCGGAAATTTCTGCTATGGCAGTTTGATGTCCTCACCATTACTTCGTGCGCACAACTAAAAAAAAGTCAACCAATAGGAAGCTTCGGACAAACAGCCACCATATTGGATAAGAAATAGCGTTAGATCCAATTTGATAATAATAAAGTAAACGCCATGGCGAAGATTTGAAGCATAATCTAAATAAAAAATGAATCAATGTAAAATTTAGGGAATTGGAAAAGTTGTAAATCAATAAAAGATTTGTCATTTGTGCCATTCATAATTTGAAATATTGTTGAAACTATTTTTTGGAATATTTCCAATATATAAATTTTTAATAGGAAAGATTTTTCACCTTTCAAAAGATACAAAGAAATATATACAAAGTATCAATATCATAGCCTGTATTACGGTAATATAAAATTTTAATATCCGTACACAGATACTAACGTATATGATCAAAAACATAACCTCTGAGTGCACACAAAACGACATATTTTCAGGCTTTACATATGAAAATTTAAATTTCAAACACGAATTTATACAGCATACTATTTATTATAATGTAAATTTCAAAAGAAGTGATATGAAATAATACTCGTTTACATTAAAAAATGCAAATAAATGAATGAACATATAGAGAGTGTACATGCGAGTGTGATGCGAGTTTCATGAAGGATATTTCAAATATTCGAGAAAATTTCCGTTTCAAATTTTGCCAAAACTATCTTTGCACTTTCTACTTATAATCGTCTCCTTTTGTCAAATTCGAATTTTAAAAGCATTTCTTAACACAAAATTACGAATTACTATGAATTTCTGTTTATATTTCGCGCCGAATGAAACTTCTAATCATTAAAAATTATGTTTCTTCAATTTTCAAGATAAAACTCCATTCTTTTATGCTCTAAAGCCTAGCAACCTCAATAATCTCATAGTGCGTGTTTTTCACACTATTACTGAACTGAAAACAAACTATGGGCTATTCATATTTTGCATCGTTTCCGAAAAAATGAGAATCTTAATATTCGAAAACAAAAAAAATCGTTTTCCTGAGAAACTCACAGTACGATTTTCTCCTTTCTTGGTTCAAAGACAGGCATTCACATTTTGTTGAACAAAAAATATCTACAACACTCGTAATTAATTTTTATAAGTTATCACCCTTTAACTGTAGTTCAGACTTTAACGTTGAAATTCAATAAAGCCATTTGCGCTATATTTTTCAAATATTTTTATAGAAACTGAACTTTTGTTTGCAGATGTTTGCATGTATATTTTGTTTAACAAAAAATAGTTACAACACTTGTCATCGATTCTTATTACCCTTGAAATGTAGTTCAAACTTTAAAATTGAAAAATCGGAAGTGGAGTTTGCGCATTATTTTTTAAGGATTTTTACAGAAACCAACCCTTTGTTTTCCGAAGTCTTCATAAACAATCGAGTTCAAAGAGAACCATTTACATTTTGATGAAGCAAAATAGTCACTATCCGTATAAGGTATAGATATATTACATATATGTAACATATGTTCCAGAATTTGATATTGATATCCGCTAAAAATGCTTCTAGCAACGAATTCCCATACCTCTACTTTCTTTGACCAGCTTGGGCATCCTAACCTCAACCTGTCAAACGACTTCGAAATGTTTTCTAGTCTAGGAAAATATTTCTAAGTCTCCCAAACCCGTTTCTGCGCAACCACGCCTCGTCGATGAGACCTTTCATCGACAAAAATATATCCAAGTCCGTCGATTGATGTGATTGGCCGCGCGAGTCGGAAATATACGGTCAATTACAGCAACGCTAGGAAATGTTCCCTCTCTTGCAAGACTCGGCATTTCTTCCACCTCAGCGACATTTCGGAAATTCCTACTATTTTGAAAAGACCCAATCCCCGACGGCGATGTAATGTGATTGGACGGTGAGCTACCGACCGGGTCTATAAAGATGCGTGCCAGAGCGCAACTCAACTCAATGTTCCCCGAGCCATCGATATGTATGCAACGACGCTTTCAAAAATAAAAACAAGTTTTTGAACCAAACGAAACCGGCGGTGTCGAGGATTGAAGCTATACTGGAGTTCCAGTCCCACTCAACGGAGAGGAACTTCGTCCCAAAAAGGGACATCAACTTCCTTTCCCAAAACCTTAGAAGTCCGAATCCCAAACCCGAACTTAGAGTACGAGTTATTGGCCCTTAGTGTGACAGTAGCCACATACCGCATCCGACAGGGATCTCCTACGGCAGTTCCACTAAGCTGGTATCCTCCACAACCTGCTACCTCCATAGTCCTTGGATAAAAATACCAAACCCCAACACTTCCCCTGGAGACCTGTCAACAAGCGAGCAACATCCGAGACCGACGCGTCTACCAGACCCGATCGACTCGTACACTCTCTACCTGGACTTGAGTCCCGGTCGTGGATCCTGGTTCGACACTCCACCTACCTCCCCGAAAAGGACGGAAACCGAAGAGTTATGTCAATGGTGCCCGGAAGACCGGACCCTTTCCTCGGAATGGACATAGCTTTTAGGGTTCGATCCTGAGTCTTTCTAGACCTCGACTCCATCGTTAAGTCCCCAAAAAGAGAATAGAGAGTCTTGACCACTTAAAACGTGATCATAATCCGCCGGCGGAAATAACCTGTCATTCAAAGTGACAGCAACGCATGTGACTATACGATTACGATGGATCACAAAATCGCATAGAGATTCCGCCTTTATTTTGTGTCCAGTCCTTTTGAGGACTACATTACATCGCTCCTTCAACATAACAATCGGTCCTTTTCAGGACCACCAATTGCTTTTGAACGAAGCATCTAACCCTATTTAAGAACTCTTTTCCAGTTGATAGTTATTTTCCCACACGCTGTGAGCAATATGATACGTGTTGTTCTATCTGAGTTGTTAAGTTATGCAATTATAATGCAAGTACTAATAAATAATTATTATTTTTGAACACGTGAATATATTTTAACTGAACTGTAACTGCATAAGAGTAATATCAGAGATATGATATCCACCCAATGTAATGCCCCCACCTTGCCGATGTTACGATTTTCGCAACTTTAAAATTATATATCTAAGTTGAAATTTTTATTTTCCAAATAAATGTTAAAAATAAATTCGATAAAGTGTTTAACAAATTATTATGAAACGAATAATTTTTAGATATTCGTCATTACTGACCGCTTGGCAGAAAACTCCAATTTCAATCATTCAAAATGACCTGAACTAGATAAACAAGGATTTTGTTAATACATAAATTTTTAAAATATTTCTTATTTTGACGTGTTTTCCCCCATAAATTTCGTTTCCCTCTTCAGAATGCAAAAAAACAAAATTTCGATTCGTGCATTATTTTTCGAGTATTCTTACAGGAGCCATTCAGAAGACGTTACCGTTTCACCTTAACGGCCTCGTTCGCTGATTTGCCTGAAGTCAGATTATCGACGAGCCTACGCATACTAAGGATAATTCCTTTCCAACAACTGATCTAGTCTGGATGAGTGAAAAATTACTGTCGGATTCTGGAGTTATTGAATTGTCAAAATCGTTTGATCACGATTTGGTCTTCTGCGTGTTGAATGTGGGGCAAGTCTGTAGCCCGCGTATATTCCGCTTTGGGAGGGATTTCAAGAGAGTCGAGATAGACTTGTTTGATGGGGCGGCAAATGCGGTTGATTGGGAAAATGTTCAAATGGCTGAAACGGTGGACTGCAGGGTGAACTGCTTCTCTCAAACTGTCCTGTCCTTGATAGACTCATTTTGCACGCTTCGTAAATTCAGAATTGCCAGGCGTCAACCTCCGTGGTTCTAAGACGCAGTCAAAGAGATGTCGCGGGTCAGGGATAGAGCGCGCTCCAAATGGCGAAGAGTTCGTATAGACTCCAACTATGCCAAGTACACGCACCCCCGTAACCTCACAACGGCGGCCATGCGTCACGAAAAGATAGGCTTTTTGAAAGCTTTAGCTTTCCTGAAAGACCCTCATCTCAGCATATATGGGAAAGGGTTAATCGAGCGGGTCTTGTCAGGGCAGGGAATATGCTCTTTGGAGGGACCTACCCCTTGATCTAACGAAGATCAACGCCAGCCCTTTGAATTCCACGAGGTTGACCTTAGACAGTTATATGCAGCGGTTAAATCAATTAAATCCACGGCTTTATTTTGGGTCCTACTAGTTTGCTCCTTATGGGCATTGGTTGGTCTGAGCGTTACAGCCCAGACAGAAGCCCAGATGGGCAGTGACTGGGGGCCCAACTAGCAATTGGGCAATCTGGTTTGAGCCCAGTCTGGCCCCAGTCGACTTTTCGTCACGAGATGGGCTGCTGATAACTAATTACCAGCTCTCGGTCAATTAGCACGAAACATAAAACTACTTGATCGGTTTGTATAGTGAAAACCGCATTCATATACTACTGAAGCGATTAGTTTATTCTGATTTAGATTTTAGATGATTCATATTTCTGTGATGTAACTTACTAATTCCTTCCAAACGTTTGACACTTCGACTGGTTCTCCAATAAATTGTCCTAAACAGGAACAATACTGCCAGTGCGATCGAAAGTGGTATCACCATCCAATAATTAATAACTATCGTTAAAATCATCACTCCAAGAACGAAGGACAGCAATGATGACACATCGTTCATCGATTGAGGCAAAAACCTGTCCATTAACCCCATGTCTTTAGAGAACCTAAT
>JAUMHM010000050.1:13489112-13515277 GCA_032362435.1 Melikaiella ostensackeni | reverse complement strand
ATGAATGAAACATTTTATAAAATCACTTTTTATATTATCAAATTCATAAACTTCGTTGCATCTTAATGTCAAACCACATAAAAATCGATCAGGAAAAATATTGAAATTATTACTTTATCACTTCAACCTCAGTTACACTTCTCCGATTCCTACCTTACCGAGATATTTTTCAGCAACTTGCATTCACACGAAATGAGGTATCGAGTTGAAAGTTTGGAAAATTAAATGAAAGGCACTGAAAATCATCTATTTATACCTAAATTTTTATAATTGATAAAAAAATTTCCAAAAAATTATTTCCAAATTTTTGTTTGTTATTGTAAAAATTAAGTAGTACCTAAACGTTCCTTAGTGCCATTTATTTGATTTCACAAACTTCCAACTTGATGTCTCATTTCATATGGATAGAAATAGCTTAAAAAGAATGTCGATAAAGAAGGAATCGTATAAGTGATAACTGCCCTCAAGTTATATTTCAGAATCTAGAGTCAGTTTTGAATTTTTATTAGAAACATACGAAATTTCACTGAATGTCCGTTGATTAGAATTGACGAGACAACCAATGAAAGACAATTCAACCCTTTTGAATTCTGATTCTAGTATGCTGGTAATTCTTGATATACATATTCTCGCAGTAGAAGAAAATGACAAGTATATTTTTATAAACTCCTTGATAAAGTGAATAGAGAAACGGCAAAAACAGTGGAGAAGAATACAGAAAAAAGTGTATAATGAGTTATATGATAGAAGAAAAGAGGAAGAGAATAAAAGGTCTGAGAAGGAGGCAGAAAAAGCTAGCACGGAGAAAGAAGTAGAGAAAGTAGTAAATAGAAGGAGGAAGGAAAGGAAAAGAGTTAGTCAGGAGACTGAAATGTTAGAATGGAAAGAATATCGTATGGAATTGATAGGAGGAGTGGAAAAAACGAACGGAGGAAAAGAGGAAAAGAAAATTGACGAAGAAGAGGATATTACAAGGGGAATAATACCAAGGGCTATAGAGTCGTTGAAAGAGGGAAGGGCAGCAGGTAGAGATAAACTCCCGAATGAAGTTTGAAAATATGGGGGAAAGGTATTGAAGAAGAGAGCGTTGATATATATATAGCCAGAAATATAGGAAGAAGGGATAGTAGTACCAATAGTGAGAAAAGAAGTAGGGGACGGTGTTAAAGATTAAAAGGGTGTGGCTTTGATGCCGACATTATATAAGATATATGGGACAATAGAACCAGAGAGGTTACAGACGGAAGTTGAGGAAAAGGGGATAACTCCTCCGAATCAGGCGGGATTTACGAAATGTATGGGAGTGATATATAATATTTATGTGCTCAAATATATTATAAATAGAAGAATCAGAAGAGAAAAAGGGGGCATGACAGCTCCGAGCACTTTCCGGTGATAGCGACATTCAGATGTAGAGTACCAAAGCGCGGTAGGGGGAAGAAGCAAGGAGTGGGGAGAAGAAAATCGAAAATGGGCAGCTAGGGGGAAGATAAGTTAATAGATTTTAGGAAAAGGATGGAAAATGAGGAGATAGGGAGTATGGAAGCAGAAGCAGTGGGTACTCTGGTAGAAAAACTCAAAAGAGTGATTGATAAGGTTAGGGACAAGGTGAGACCGAAAGAAGATGGAGAGGTCGGTGGGACCACCAATGCAGGAGAAGTAAAAGCAAATTGAAAGAGAGTGTGAGAAAATGAAGTAAAGGGGAATTGAGGAAATGGGAACTCAACAGGAGGAGAAGAGATCACGAGAGAATGTTCAGTGAAAAAGGACGGAGAGAGAAGGAAAGGTACATGGGAGAGGTCGAGAAAGCGGCAAGGTAGGGAATGCGAAGTGATAAGCAGGGAAAGAGAAGAAAGGAAGGGCATAAATGAGGAAATCGGAATGAAAGAGTGGCCGGAGTATTTCATGCTACTGCTAGGTGGCGTAGAAAATAGGGTGAAGGGCGAAGGAAGAAGGGCGCTAGCGGAGGACGAGGTCAGCGGAAACGAGATTATTAAGAGAGAGGTGAATTAGGCAATCGCAAGGCTGGAAAGAAACAAAGCAAAAGGTGAGGATAGCTTGGAGAATGGAGCACTGAAATATGGGGAAGAAGGGGTGAAAGAAGAGATGTGGAGGATTTTCAATCAGGTTTGGAGAGGCAACGGGCGTCCAGAGCAATGGAGGACAGGGCTGGTTGTACCGTTGATTGAGAAAGAACAGGAAAGAAATGTAAAGGAATATAGAGGTGTCACACTCATATCAGTGGGCTATAAAACTTAAGCGAAAGTGCTTATGACGAGGTTGGAGAAACAGGTCGAAGAAAAGGAAGGTACACCACACAACCAAACAGGTTTTAGGAAAGGGATAGGAACCACATATAACATTTACGTGCTCAATTTTCTAGTCAATAGGAACTTGTGGGGGGAGAAAGGGAAACTAGTTGTACTGTTTGTGGATCTCAAAGTAGCATTTGACTCCGTGAACAGAAGGGTGCTATGAAAGGCCAGGATAGGGAGAGGAGTAGATGAAGGTTTGACAGAGAGGACGAAAGAGATATTTGTGGAGACTAAGATAAGGGTGAAGATAGGAGAAAAAAAAGGGAAGGAATTTTAGACAGAAAGGGGACTTAGGCAAGGGTGCCTGTTGAGCCCTTTTCTGTTTTATGCCCTATTGACAGACTTGGAGGAGAAAATAGAGAGCAAAGGAAGAGGGGGGACGATATTGGGTACAGCCAATCTGTATTGATTAGCATACACAGACGATGTGGTTCTAGTAGTGGTTAGTTAGCGGTAAAGCTAGTTAGTGTCTTATTGGCAGACTTGAAGGAGAAGATGGAGAGTGAAGGACAAGGGTGGACCATATTGGAAACAGGCAAACTTTATTCATTAGCATACGCAGACGATTTAGTTCTAGTAGCGGATGATGAAAGAGGGATGAATCTGCTGGTAAGAGCGTCCAAAGAGTATGTAAGAGAAAAAGATTCAACAGTGAATGTGAGTAAGAAGACTAAGATGATGTATTTTAGAAATAGAATAGAAATAGAAATATTTTAGAATAGAATGGTGAGATTCAGAATAGGGGAGGTGTTAAGAGCATGTAGGTATTAGATAAATGAAGAGGAGAGTCCGTGTAGAGGATATAGGTGTGAGTAGATATCATGATTGCATGTCTTGGAGAGGTGTACGGGGACAAAATGGGAAGGGAGACTATTAAAGGAGAAAAAAGTGTATTTTGAATCGGAATGGTCAGGCTCAGAAATGGATGAAAAAGCTGGAAGAGCTTAGAGAAAGAGAGAGAGAGCTGGTTGCACGGGTTAGAGAAAATCCAAAAATTGATTCCTAAAGAAGAAGAGTAACAGCGGAACAGAGCTATAATTCTCAGATTGATAATGGTAAGCGGAAACAGAAACTCAAAGCTAGGTCGCAAATGTCTAGTATCGAGAATAGTGGTTAAGTCGATATGTAAGAAAATGTTGGTAAGTTAGTATATAAGAATTGTCGACCAGAAAAGATATAATGGTTCTGTACAGACTCTTAAACCCGTAAAAGGGAGCGAGTATAAAGAAAATAAAGAAGAAGAAGATTATCTTGAATTGATTAAAGAATATATGCAATCGTCAATGTAGTGAAGTGCAGTAGAATCTCTTGATTACATTTTAAAAAGTGAAGGGATTCAAGCTTCTTACCTATTCATTATCCTTCCAGATGGATTATTATGAAAAAAAGCCATCGTAGTTCGGATAATACTTTGGAAGACAGAAGCATGAATTTGTTTCGATGACCTCATGCACATTAGAATAAACGTTAAGTGTTTCAAAAAAACCACAACAACTGTTGCGGCTATTAACCCAAAGTAGACATATATGTGCCAATAATCATCGGAGTCTAAATCTAATTCTTCTACTTTCCCTTCCAAATCATATTTCAATAAATTATCATTTCTTTCTTTCCAAGTCACCCAGTAAGACAGAAAAAAGTCTCCAGCATTGATAACAGTCGGCATCAAGATAGCAAGAATAAAAACTAAAACAAAGAACCAAACACTTCCAGCTGCCTGAAAATAGGAAAGATACACTTTTTTCGACATGCTTCCCATCGTTCGATGTTCCGCAACACCTTCTCGTTGCTGCTCAGAAATTATGTCGTCAGTCTCATATTTCGAGAATGACACTTCATTTGTAAAATCTTCATTCTTTTCATCATCATTGCCCCTTTGCATGAAAGATAAAAACTCTAAATTCGAGTTTTTCAAATCTTCAAAGGTTCCACTCATCAGAACAGAACCACTGTCTAAAACATAAGTTTGGTCCACATTTTGAAGATACTGAAGCTGATGGGTAACTAGAATTCGAGTTTTTCCTTTTAAATATTCACAAATACATTCTTTGAATATATGTCTGCCAACATGAGCATCAACAGCTGACAGTGGATCATCAAGAAGATAAATATCAGCTTCTGCATAAACAGCTCGAGCAAGATTTATCCTTGCTCTTTGACCTCCACTCAAATTGATACCCTTTTCTCCAACAATTGTCTGATCTTTATGAGAAAGAAGGGAAAAATCCCTTTCCAATTGGCAAACCTTAATCACTTTGTCGTATCGACTTTTTTCCATTGGCTGACCAAAGAGAATATTTTGTCTGATGCTGGATGCAAAAATCCATGGTTCTTGGCTCACATAAACCAATTTTCCATGAACTTTAATGGTACCACTTTCAAAAGGAAGTTCCCCCAAGATAAGATGAAGAAGACTTGTTTTTCCGGAGCCAACTTGGCCTATTACTGCTGTTAGGGATCCACGATTCGCTGAGAAATTTATGTTTTTAAGGATCCCTTCTTCCGAGTCTGGATCCCATTTTGCTGATATGTTTGTTAAAGAGATATCAGGTTTTGTAGCTTCTCTATGAATGTGATAATTGCTTCCATTTTTAGCGTATTCAATAGAACGATTTTGTAGTTCTTCACTCATCAAGAAGGTTCGAATTCGTTCTATGCAGGCACTTGCACTAGCAATACGTTGTACACCTAGAAAAAACAGAAAAAAGTCAATTAATTTTGAATTATGCTAGGCATAATGAAGACAATAATACTTACTGTACGTGAGTAACACATTCAGACAGAATTTCAGATCATTGAAGAATGCAGTTATCATGAAAACCTTATCTACTGTAATTTTGTTTCCAAGCAGAACATAACTTACGATTGTGATAAAGATGCCAATTCTTGCTGTATACCAATGAACTGACAACACAGTATTGTCCAAAAATAGGGAATTTCTGATTGTACTTATTTCTTCCCTAAAATGAAAGAAGAAAGATAAGGCTAATTATTAAAATAATTAGGATAATGCCAATCAAAAGGTTAATATCTGATGGTTACCGCTTAGGTAAATAATTTACTTTATCAAGAGTTAGTTTGTCTCTTTCTATTTTTCCTACCATCTTCTCCATTTCTTCATTTATATCCCCCTTCCTCATCAGCAACCCATCAATCATTTTACTAAATCTTTCTATTCGCTCTCATACGAATATTCCTTGTATGCGAATATTTCCCTTAATTTTTCCCTTGAACATTTGTATTCATAAACTAACTTCCCATTTCATCACTTTTTTGCTTGCATATTTTATCATTTTATCCTCTGACCTAATCTCCACTTTCTTCTACTACCTTTAAATCTCATCCAATTATCACTTTCCTTCCTTTTTTATATCTATTCATTCTCTTAATTTTTCAACGACAGTATCGATTGAATGGCGGAGAGACAAAACACGTCTCGCCTTGCTGAACCTCTTGGAAGAAGTGAATCGGTCTTGATTTTCTATTTTGAAAATTCTTTGAGTTACGGACGTACCTATTTTAATTGTCACCCGGCTCTTTGTATTTCAAAGATGAGATTCAATAATTGTTGTTTTTTTTATTATGAGAATACGGAATACCTCTCAGTACGAACTGTCCGGACGTTTAGCCTCGGCCTTATAATGTACCATTTCAGATCCTCCGGATTTCTTAATGATTTCCTTACCTCCATATTCATCCTTTTATTCATTGACTTACTTTTCTTCCACTTTTCCTTTTCCCTTATTTGTTTTCACCT
Organism: Melikaiella ostensackeni; assembly: GCA_032362435.1. NCBI lineage: Eukaryota > Metazoa > Arthropoda > Insecta > Hymenoptera > Cynipidae > Melikaiella > Melikaiella ostensackeni. The sequence continues at coordinate 13,509,205 of JAUMHM010000050.1, read as the reverse complement.
CTTTCTACTGTTCTTGTGGATGATGAACTTCTTTTATGTCGTCTACAATTCTTTCCGTCTGCTCATATATCCCTTCTTTCCCCAACTGCAACTTTCCCATATTCTCTGTAAACTTTTCATTTTCCCTTTTGATCAAATTATCTTTTTTTCCTTTATATTATCTCAAACTTCCTTCGTCTGTTACCTTTTCACCTCCTGCAATATAATCTATAACCGTTTCTCTTTTTCCAGCTACATGAAGATAATTCATTCCTTCTTCTTTGATATTTTTTCCTCCTTACCTCATTTCTTCTACCTCCTTCCACCTTCCTTTTCACCTCCTTTAATTCCCCTCCTGCCATTTCCAATAAGCTCCATTTGTACCATTTTGGCAGCTTTTTTCCCCCATTCCTTCTTATAAATCTACGTTTTCATCATAACTATCTTCTTCCATTCTTGTGAAATTTGCCACAAAATCAATCTTCCCTTGTCAACCTTGCTATGCTCTAGAAACGCAGCTTCCAAAAGAAATAGATTGCGATTGCGGTGGAGGATTTTACTTGCTTATGCTGACAATATAAGTAGTGATCCTCGCCAAATCTCAAGCTGATTTTCAATTTGAGATTATTATGATTGAGGAATACTGGAGAGTATATTTCTTTCAAGTAAATGAATCTAAATCTAAAATTGTAATTTTTCATAAAGATCATCCGCGAAGTTATAGTTTCTTCTTCTCTGGGGTTCAGCTTGAAGTAGTTGAGGAGGTACTTAGGTTCCATTGTCACAAGTTCGGGACTTTTCTTCCAAGAAGCTATCAGGAAACTGAATTTTTGATAAATTCTAGATAAAATTTTGCGACCTGGAACATTTGAACAGCTTCAGACGGGTGAACTAAGCGAAGTGCGCGGAGCAATCCAAGGTAACTGTTTTCTGTATTTTTCCCGCAATTGTATCAACTTTGCTTCAACAGGCCGAAATTTCATTCTTTATACACATCGTTCCTAATATCGTTCTAATGCACGGTAATTAGCAGTATTCGCAAAGGTGGTAAATGATATTGATGTACAATTAAAAATTGAAGGAGTGAGGATTGAAAAGGTTCACTGCCTAAAATATATAGGTGTCGTTGTGAACGATGAATAAATTAAAGATGGATAATGGATATATTGTGCTAAAAACCTTGCACAAAATTGTATACACTGAGAATAAATAGAAATTTGTTGAATAATGTTTTTTGTTTCAGTGAACAAATTTGCAGCTTTGTCTTTTTAATGGAAGATAATTTTTCTGAAATATAAATCGTCAGATATATAAACTTAATTCGAAGATATAATTGTTACAGTTATAAACCATTCTTATAAAAAATTAATGAATATTGAATTTGTTAACAACTATGTTTGTATCAATCAAGTTTTTTGATTTATATAGTGTTTACAGTGATGTAATTTTCTTAATATTGCCCGAAATATAGCAATCACCAGATCTATAAACAAATTAGTATTCTTTTACATCATATTTAAATAAAAATATCTCAAAGCATGTATTCAAATACTGAATCTTTGTTGTGTATTCACAACTACTATTTTTTTAAAATAAATCTGATAAACAAATACGAAAGTTTGGTTCCTTTCCGTTCTGAGGTACGATTCAGAAATATTCATTATTTGATGTTTCATTGATGAATTCGATCTCGCAATTTCTAGGTAAAGTTATCATGAAGAATACAAGCTAGACATCGCATTAAATTTTATCGCAAACTTGTCTATCTTGTATTCCGCAATATTTAAATCCTTTATGAAATTTATTGGATTTTAACTTAATCAGCTTATCTAGAAAATGAAGTAAGTAAATGCATGTTATATCAAACAATCGTAAATTAAAAAGAGAGATTTTTCTTTCAATTCGAAAAAATAAATTTTGGAAAGAAGATTTTTTTCTTAAACGAAGCTATTGTTCCTTATCATACTACGTCTTTGTTTGGATAAATATTTTACTGTATTCTGTTGCTTTTTTGTACATAGTTAGAGCACATGAACAAAGAAATCGATAATCAAAAACGTCAACATGTGCCACACCTCGTGTGGAAAAACTCCGTTTAGCCTTCTTTGGAATGTCAGCCCTCGTCAGGGTCCCATGTCAACGATTGATGAAGGGAAACCCACGAGGGCCCCCGGGGCACAGTTAGAAAAATAACACCTTTTTTGGAAAAAAATCAACCGACAGTACAATTTTTTACGGATTTGGATGTTTTTTCTAGAAATGTCCGTGAATCTTCCAGGTATATCAGGTGACTGCGAATATTTCGCTCCAACTAAACAAAATTTGTTATTTGATAACAAAACCTAAACTTTCTTTTGTATAAATTTTCAGTGATACCATTTTTTTTAAGACTTCCAAATTCATTAAAACATTGCTGTTCAAAGAATTAATAGCTCACAGCAAGTAGTCTTTGGTAAGACATTTCGAGTTGATTCTGCAAAAAAAGGAGGCTCTTTATAAAAAATAGTCCCCCTGACGCTTGGGTAGTTCTGTTGCGTCCCCTTGTAGGTCCATGCGTGACCCCGGAGCCCTCTCCATACGGAGAGGACCGCAGCCATGCCCTTGGCCTATCTGTCTGACTCACTGATGTAGTTACTGCCCGCGAGTGCCAGACGCTTCTCGCAATTTCGGGGCAATGACAAAGGATATGAATAGCTGTCTCATCATCCTTTCCGCGCAGGCGACAGAGAAGGCTATTCGCGAGCCCTCTCTTATGTCTGTGATAGCCGAGGTTTCCATGCCCTATAAACATTTCTGTTAGGAACTTGATTCATTCCTTCCGAACTTGCGTATTTCCGCAGCTCGTTTAGATTTCAAATTGAAACCCATGAGTGCTGTGGCCTGTTGGTAGCCTGTGGCCTTATTCCGCTCCTTCTGATGTTTCTCGGCCAGCCAACTGTTAATTTCTTGAGTGACCAACCTACTAGTAGCGACGTGGTCGTTCCATTCAGGGCCATTATAGCAGCCCTGCTGTCTGAGCAAATGCGGATATATCTTCTTTTACCATACTCATGTGCCTCATAGACACAGTGGTGCATGACCATAATCTCAGTTTGTAGGACTGTGGCGTAGGGCCCCTTTGGGTTTGTGAAGCCTATTCCACTCCTCCTGCGATAGACACCGGCTCCTGCTTTCTCATTGTTCTTGGAGCTATCTGTAAACCAGTTATCCACATCACTAGGCAGGTTGCCTCGCCGTTAGTCGATTCCTCTTTTGTGAATAGGTTGACTCGATACTCCTTGACGAAGAGGTAGAGAATAGGCGTTTTGTCCCTGAGCACAGATGAGCAAGTCGAAGTTCAAAGCAATGATGATAGTTTTCTTCATATTTGAGAAACTGTTCACATTGAATGGATATCCAATGGTCAGACTGTTAACCAAATGAACTATAAGAAGGTTTTGACAACTCTTCGTGAACGCATACGAAAAAAAGACCTGAAATGTGGAAGAACGGTTCGTGAAATTCTTTACGAGGACAACGCGCCAGCACACGAGGCGCTGTCTATCCAGAGGTTTTTGGCGAAGAACAAGATTCCCGTTTTGGACTACCCACCGTGCTCACCTGACCTAGCCCCATGTGTTTTTTTCTGTTTCCGAATATCAAGCCTGAGCTAAAAGGAACTAGATTAGAGTCAGTGGATGCTGTAAAAAAAGCGACGTGGCTCACGAAAGACTTCTTAGAAAAGGACCTGCAACATTGCTTCAAACAACGAAAGATTTTCATGGAGCAGTGTATACATCGGAAAGGGGACTACATCGAAGGGGATAACATCTTCATTAAATAATTTAGTGAATGAAAATTGTTAGAGCATCCGTTCGGTTATTTAAGAGCCACATCTTATATTTTCATGAGACGGTAATGCGATTAGAATTAAACTAACTTTTCAAAAGTTTTTAAGGTCGTTGAATTAGAAAAAAAATTTCGGAACTCGAAAAGGCTTTCTCAATTTTGAGGAGCAAATTTTATAATTGATAAAAATAGCACGAAAGTCATTTTCTGAAGTTTTTCAAGGTCGCTCAATTCGAATCTATCCTCGAAAATTCAAATTGGCTCCTATAATAAGGCAAAAAAATCCTTAAGTTTTAAAAACATGGATAATCCAAGGGGTTCGTTCAGAAGAAAACTCCCACTGGGATCCCAAAATCCTAAAAAAGCAATGTTTTAATAGGACTAAGGTATGAAAAACTTTTTATTTATTTATATGAGTCTAAATTCACCTCCCAAAAAAGTTCTAAAACCTGCGTGATTTGAAATGGATTCGATCCCTATTGCTTTTGTCCCTATTTGAACTCGTGAAAATGCTGAGAAATGCTTATACTTTTGAACTGATTTATTTTATATCCGGTACTTTATTTTGAATCTTATTAAGATTCTATTGGTATCTTTTCTTCTCTGGAGATCTAGGAACCACTAAAAATGATCTGACTGGGCTATCATCTTATGAAATTGCGAAAAGGGAGTTCAAAAATTTTTGAATATTAAGACAAACTTGATATATTTTAATATACTCACGCTCTGGCAGTATTTGCCAAAAGAGAAAATGGTTTTTCCCAGGTATACATCTTGATTACTTGCATTCCCATAATAATCTCGTTCATGATTCGAAGTCTCTCGTCAGTTTTTTGAGCAGCCTTAAAACTCAGTCTTCTGACAAATGTGGCTAGATAACCTTGAATCGGAATTGACATTATCATGAACAATATTCCAAAAATGGCTGATAATTGTACTTCCTGGTATATAAGATACAAAACAATCGTTATCTTGATGGGTGAAATCCACAAGAAATTGCAGGAAACTAAAGTTAGGTCTAAAGTATTAACATCATTGCTCAAAAAATTCACTATCTGGAAAAAATGATATTATCTTATTATTTAAATTAAATAATAATAAAGCTTCAGACGAGTAAATCAAGCAGTAGGGCGAAGCGAAACAATTTTTTTTCAAAGTCGGAGGGGGTCTAAAAGTTTTGATTTGGTATCCGCATCTCCCACAAAAAGTTACAAACAAGAAGAAATATATCTTATGTTCTCGCAATCACGATAAATCTCAAAACAACGAAGAACAGCAAATTTTCTGTTATTTTGGTACGAAATAAATTTTTCAATAGATGAAAAGGGTTCTAAAAATTAGTATTTACTACTCTAATTATCATCTGAAAACTATGCAGGAATAACAAGATCAAGATACGTCATGAATTATTATTAAAGTTCAAAAAAGGGCAAAAAACACGTTTTTACTTAATTAAATTCTTCTCATTGGTGACGATTTTCCCATTAGTGGAAATGGTTCTTAAAGTTGAAACTTACACCTACAATTATCTTTCAATAGCTACATAGCAATAAACAAATTCTTATACATCGTAAATCGTCATTAAATTCAAATAAACTTTATAAAATCATGATTTTTGACCAGTAGATGTTACTTTCACCAAAGATTTATAATTTAGAAAATAATTGACTTTTGAGCCCAAAAAGATGAACTTTCAAAATTAATATATATATTAACCAGTTTTCTACCATAAAAGACGACTTTAAAAGCGAATTATTTAGATGAAAGTTGAATTTTCAACCTTACAAATTTGAATTTTCAACAAAAAAGTTAATTTTGAACAAGAAAGATGAATTTTTAACCAAATAAGATGACTTTCTTACCATAAGAGATGAAAAGAAGATTATTATCAATCAAGAACCGTGAATGTTCAATCAAATAGTTGCATTTCCACAGAAAAACAGTTGCTTTTACAACCAAATAGTTAAACTTTCAGGCAAAAGAGACGAATTTTAAGAAGACTGTTGAGTTTTCAACTTGAATCGTTGAATTATCAACAAAGAGAGATAAATTTCTAACTAAGAAAGATGAATATTTTTCTTTATAAAACAGTTCACTTTAAAACCCAAAAAGATAAATTTCCAACGAAAAGGCTCATTTTCAACCTAATAGTTAAATTTACAAAAAAGAAAGATAATCATTTTCAACCCAACAGTTGCATTTACAACCAAATAGTTACCAAGTAGTTGAATAATATAATAATAGTTGAATAACCATTCACCAAATAGTTAAACTTTCGAGCAAAGAGATTATTATTCAACCAAAAACAGTTGCATTTCCAACTAAATAGTTGAATTCTCAAACCAAGAAGGAGAAATTTTCAGACTAAAATTGAATTTTCAAGCACAGAAGATGAATTTTTTTTGGAAGATAATTGCAATTTCAAGCTGAACAGTTGAATCCTCAACCAGGAAAATTGAATTTTTAGCCAAAAAGATGAGTTTCATCCAAGAAAGGTGAATTTTGAATCAAATAGTTGAATTTACAAATAAAAAAAAATAATTTTCAACTAGTTGAATTTTCAACCAAGAATGATAAATTTTTAACCAAAAAAGATAAGTATCAACCAAAAAAGGTGAATTCTCAACCGAATAGTTTAATTTTCAAATCTAAAATAATAATTTTCAAACAGACATTCGCATTTACAACCAGACAGTTGCATTTACAACCAAATAGTTGAGCTTTCAAGCAAAAAAGATTAAACTTCAACCAAAAACAGTTTCATTTTCAACGAAATAGTTGAATTTTCAAGCAAAAATGACGAATTTTTTTTTGAAGACAGTTGCATTTCTAAGCTGTAAAGTTGAATCCTCAACCAAGAAAGATGAATTTTTAACAAAAAAAAAAAAAATTTCAACCAAGAAAGGTGAATTTCCAAGCAAATAGTTGAATTTACGAATAAAAAATACTAATTTTCAACCAGACAGTTGCATTGACAACCAAATACTTGAAATTGCAAGCAAAAAGATTAAACTTGAACCAAAAACAGTTACATTTACAACCAAATAGTTGAACTTTCAAGCAGAAAAGATTAAACTTCAATCAAAAGCAGTTGCATTTTCAACTAAACAGTTTAATTTTCAAGCACAGAAGACGAATTGTTTTAGAAGACTATTGCATTTTCAAGCTGAAAAATTGAATCCTCAACCAAGAGAGATGAATCGTTAACCAAAAAAGATAAGATTCAATCAAGAAAGGTGAATTTTCAACCGAATAGTTCAATTTACAATTGAAAAATATTTCTTAACCAGACAGTTGCACTCACAACCAAATAGTTGAACATTCAAGCAAAAAAGAATAATCTTTAATCAAAAATAGTTGCATCTTCAACCAAATGGTTAAATTTTCCAAGTAAAAATGAGAATTTTTTCAGAAGATAATTGAATTTTCAAGCCTAATAATTTGAATTTTCAACAAGAAAGTTATTTTCAACTGAGGAAGATGAATTTTTTACCTAAAAACTAATTTTTCAACCAAAAAGTTATATTTTCAACCAAATAGTTAAACTTTTAAGCCAAAAGATGAAACTACAACCAGAATAGTTGCATTTTCAACTGAATGATTGAATTTTCAAGCAAAGAAGACAAATGTTTTTAGGAGACGCTCGCATCTTGATGCTGATTAGTTGAATCCTCAACCAAAAAAAAATAAATTCTTAACAAAAACAGATAACTTTTTTACCATGAAAGATGAATTTTCAACCAATTCGTTGAATTTTCAGAAAAAAATGCAATCAAACAGCTGCATTTACAACCAAATAGTTGAATTTTCAAGTCAAGAAGACGAATTTTTCAGGAGAGAATTGAATTTTCAACCTTAAAAATTTGAATTCTCAACAATAAAGTTATTTTAAATCGCAAAAGATAAATTTTTACCAAAAAGGATAACTTTTGTATCCAATAAGATTAATCTCCAAAAAAAATTCGGATATCTAACCAAATAGTTGAATTTTCAAACAAAGAAGTTAAAACTTAACCAAATAGAGTTTAACCAAATTTAAGAAGATGAATTTTTATAAGATATTTGAATTATCAAACTAAAGAGTGGAATTAACAAAAAAAAATTGTGAACCAAGAAAGATGAATTTTCACCAAAAAAGATGACTCTTCCATCCGATAAGATGAATCTTCAAAAAAAATTGGATATCGAACCAAATAGTTGAATTTTCAAACGAAAAAATGAAGACAACTAAAGAGTTCAAAAGAACTCAAGAAGATAAATTTTTAGAAGATATTTGAATAATCAACCTGAAAAGTGGAATTATCAAAAAAAAAAAAATTTTGACCAAGAAAGATGAATTTTTTACTAAGAAAGATGATTTTTCCACCCTGAAAGATAAATTTTCAACAAAAAATATTATTTTAAACCAAGCAGTTGAATTTAAACAAAAAAATATTTTTCGCCAAGAAAGATGAATTTTTAACCAAAGAAGATAAGGTTTCTGCCACAAAAGATGAATTCTCAAGTCAAGAAGATGAAGTTTTTGGAGGGCGGTGGAACTTTAACCCAGAAAATTTCATTTTTCTACAATAAAAGATGAATTTTTAACCCAACAAGACTAATTTTCAACAATAGAATTGAGGTTTCGAGCTCAAAAGTCAAATGTTTTAAAAAACAGTTGACTTTTAAACCCGAAAAGTTGAATATCCGACAATTATTTCTCAGGTAAAATAATCAAAAGTCATGATTTTAAATTATTTATTCAAATCTGATAAAATATCATTTAAACAAGTAAAAACATGATTTTCCTCCTCTTTTCAAGTCTAATTTCGATTTACGATGCGTACGAATTTTTCTATTGCTGCATTGTTTTCGGAGGATAATAATAGTTGTAAATACTCATTTTAAAAACACTCTTCATCTATTGAAAATTGCTTTTGTACCAAAATCATAAAAAATTCGCTATTATTCGTTTTTTGAGCTTTATCGTGAATTCGCAGACATAAGATATATTTAGTTTTATCTGTAACTCTTGGAGAAGATCCGGGTACCAAACTACTACTTTTGAACCCCCTCCGAATTAAAAAAAAATTTTCGCTCCGCCCTGCTAAGCAGACTGCACGGAGCGACCCAAGCTACCTGCTTTCTGCATTTTTCCCACAATTGCATCAACTTTGATTTAACGGGCGGGAATTATATTCTTTATACATGATATGAAATTATATTAATAAATATATTTTGCTATTTGAATAAATTCACCTGACCAGCTGTTGTTTGCACTTTAGGAGACCTCGATGTTCTCAAAACTTTCCTGTAAATCAAGGAACAACAAGAAACTCTAAACTTCATTCCTAAATGAATCATAAAGAAATTTGTAAACTGGAACATTGGTCCAGATATAAGAAGACTCGTAACCAAGGCTCCAGCCCAATAATATGCCTCTGTGGTAGACATTTCACTGTTTTTATTATAATATTTCAACAATTTGCTCAAATAAATTGGTTGAGGGAGTCTGAAAAATGTTCAATTAAAAATATAGTTATACTTTCAAAGTTATTTTTTATGCGGAAACGAAATTTAAAAATGTTGAAGAGAATTGCTACCAACTCTTGTTTAATTATCAATATTCTTAACTATTATTATCTTGATAGGTTAAAAACTAATCTTTCTCTGTAGTTGTTTCAGAACCAATCTGTTTAGATTATTTCATCCATTCTCTCTTTAATTCATTGCAAGATTTGATGATTGTGGGCATATGTCTGGAACCTTTCACATTTCAATAAAAAAATTAATGATAAAATTTTTGTGGGCACAACATTGGAAATTCTATTAATAAGCTAAAGGTACTTATTAATAATATTCTGTAATTAACAGACGAAAACTCCTGGCTTCAAATAGATACTAATGATTAAAGAATATTTAATTTTGCGAAGTAAAATGATCTTTCGGATCTCATTTTTATTTTAGAACATTTAGCTGTCGGTGGACGAAAATTAAAAAATGAAAAAAAATTCTGAATGGAATTGAGTATTGCGTAATCAATTACGCAAAATTTTGCTCTAATGTTTCGTTATGCTTAGCAGCAATTTTCGGTTATTAATTTCTGTTTGCCCTTCCCTCTGAAGGGTCAATTTATTTTTAAAATAAGAATTCATCGTTGAAGAAAGGAAATCTCTCAGCCAACCAATATAATTATTTGAATTCATAACCAAAAATGCGACATGTTTCTGTGTAACATCACTCAAGATTTGTGAATCAGCAAATTCACGTTGCCTGAATTTTAATTGATAATAATAACCTTCAATTTCATCCATTCACTTCCTCCATATTCAATTGTGAATCCTTAAAATTGAGTGATTTTGAAGTTTGAATCTTCCAAATTGAACCATTCCAAAAAAAGCATTCAAAATTACATTACTTAAATTATAATCATTCCAAATTGAAGGGTGACAGATCATAAGAAGGTAAGGGACACTTTTCCGAAAACTTTTTTGTTGCATAGACAATTCTTACAAAATCCAATACACAAATTGTTAAAAGGATTTGCTCGAAATCGCATTTTTAATGTTAGTAATTAAAAATTAGTCGCGCAAAAAGAGGTAAGGGACATTCGGTACTTGACGCCCACTCAGTATGCGCATACACAGTGTCAAAACTCCAAACTCCATTTCCTCGGAAGTAAATAAATTTTTTCGATTGAACTTTTCTTTTCTGTATTCACCATACCCATAATATCTCGGGAGCATATTTTTTTTTAAACTGAAAATTAAATTTTTTGCAATTTGAAGCAAAATTTCAGATGCGATAAAATTCTAACCTCAAAACTGAAACTTTGTGCTATATTACCTCATAACTGGTAAGTTATTTGCTATCAAACTTTTTTGCTGTAGATTCAGGAATACGTCAGCTCGGGAACCTATTTTTGTTTTTCGTTTTAATTGCGAATTCGATTTTGCAGAATGTTTTCTTCCTCTCCTGTAAAATTGCCATTTTGTCCCTTACCTCCTTATGATATGTCACCCTTCAATAATTGAATTCTCAATTTCGAATCTTCGAAATTGAACTATTCCAAAAACAGTATTCAGAATCAAATGATTTCAAACTATAAACATCCCAAATTAATAAACCTTTTATTGCAAATATTCAAAATTGAAAAATTTTCAATTCAAAATCTACAAAATGGAATAAACTTTAATTTTACATCCTCAAAATTGAATGATTTCCTATTTTAAATCTCCAAAATTAAACTATTCCAAGGAACGCATTCAAAATTACATCACTTTAAACTATAAACATTCCAACTTGATGAATCTTCAATTGCTAATCTTACATGTTGAAGAATTTTCAATTGCAAATCTATGAAATTGAAACAATCTCAATTTCACACATTCGAAATAGCAAAATTTTCCATTTGAAATCTTGAAAATCGAACTATTAAGAAAAATAATCAAAATTACATCAGTTTAGACTGTAAACATTCTAAATCAATCTTTAATTATAAATCTTAAGAATTGGCGATGTGCCAATTGCAAATCTATAAAATTGAATAAATTACAATTTTACATCTTTAAAATTAATTAATAATAATATAATTATTATTATTATTCAGAAGTCACTTATCATTCATTATACTACGTGACAAACAAATGACAACTGAAAACAGATTTAGGCGGTTTCAGCTTTCTATAACTGAAAGTTTAAAGTCTTCAATTGCAAATATTTCAAATTGAAGAATTTTACATTGTAAATCTTCAAAATTGAGCTACATTGAAAAAAAAAGGCTCAAAATTACATCATTTTAAACTGTAAATATTTCAAATTGATGAATCTTTAATTGTGAATCATGAAAATTGGAGATTTTTGAATTGCAAATTGTTGAAGCTGAACAATTTTCCATTGTAAATATTCAAAATTGAACTGTTTAAAAAAAGTTCAAAACTACATACCTTCAGAATATAAATCTTGAAAATTGATCAATTTTGAATTCTCTATTTACCATGAAAAATTATTGCGAGTTTAAAGTTTTACAATTAAAAATTCTGTAATTTTGTTGATTTTCATTTGAAATTTCTATAATTTGAAAAATTTAGAATTGAAAACTCTTGACTTTTGATCTTTAAAATCAGCAAAATTTGAGAATTTTTATCCGAACTCCTTCAAAATTCAAGAGTTTTTAATTGTGAATCTTCTCAATTGGACTATTCCGAGAAAAACATAAAAAATTACATTATTTTAAATTATACTTATTCAAATTTAAAGCATCTTCAATTGCCAATCTTCAGGATAGACCTATTTCAAAAAGATGTTCAGAATTTTATGATTTTAAACTATAAACATTCAAAATTAAACAAGTTTCCGATTAAAATTAAAAAATTTTGGAAGCCGATGCAGATATTTCAATATTTATTTCAATTTATGATTATTATTGATTATACTTTATAGTACTTCAAATTTAGGTATATATTTTAATTTGATAATTAGTCAATTAACATAGGAAATATGTTATGAGCGCGCGTAGGGCGCTATTTTTGCTATTTGTTCAGTAATTTTCATAACGCTTATATCATGTTTAAAGCTGTATGTTTAAACTTCTATGTTATCGCAAATGGCGAAAAAATGTCGTTTTTCTCTATTTTTTATATGTTCTTGTAGCAATTTTTTCTATCTGGTACATAATATACATTTTCCGTAAAATCGCGTGAAATCCTATCGCGTGAATCTTTTAAAGTCCCCTGAAAGCTTTGAAATCCATTGAAATCCTTCGAGAACCCCTAAAAACTTTGATCCTTTAGAAATTCCTGAAAAACTCGTGAAACTCTGAATCCCTTGAAAACTTAAAATCTCTTGAAATCTTATCGTTTCTTTTGAAATCCTATGATCCCTTTATGTGTGATGAAATACCTTGAAATCTCTGAAATCCCGAAAAACCGTAGAAGTTATTAAAAATTCCTAGGAGTCCCTTCCACTTCATTCTATTTCCTCAAGTTCTCTAGAACTCCGTTGATATTCCTTGAAACCTTTTAAATATTCCATAAAACATCTTGATATCTACAATATATTTCAAAATTCCCTTAAAAATCATGAAATATTTGAAATTCTCTAAAACTCGGTATTATTCCATAAAATCTAAAGGAGCCCTTTGAACTTCCTTGAAATCATTTAAAATACGTTAAAAGCTTTAAAATACCTTGAAATCTACAAACTCCGTTGTTTACTGAAATCTATAGAAATTTCTTATAATCTTATGGAACCTTTTGATTTCTTTTGAACTTCTGTGAACCCCTCAAATATTGGAGAATTTTTTGAAATCCCTCGAAGTTTTATAAATACAGTAAAAACTATTCGGAAAATTTTCCTGTGAAGTAGCTACGGCAACACAAGGAATCAAAAGGCCCTATCTTTGATTTGAACTTTGAATCAATTCATGAGAACTGCGGTTTTCACAGAAAGAACTCTGGATTTCTCCACAAAAAGTCCGTAAAACAAGAAACCAGTAAAAATTTTTGTTACGTCACAAGCCGCGCTAAAGTCCTAGAGCCTCTGAAACAGCACTATAAGTTTCAGAAGAAGCAGCATAGCATCAGTCACGCCGCCAAGTCGGAGACACGTCACCGACTCACCGCCATCCCTGTGCCAAGCGGAGCGAGGCCTACAAGCATTTCTTCTCTCAGCAGCCAGCAGCGGAACAGACAATGAACAAAGTAAGCGAAATGAATAAAGCCCTGCCATCGTCAAAAAAACAAAAACTTATCCTGAATTAATGTTGTGTGTACTCGTTGTAGTACGATTGCACAAGTGAAGGATTTAAAACTACTAAAACCAAATATTGTTGACCGTCGAACCGGCCTTTCGGAAACATTGGGGAAACCAATAAATAAGGCTATAATACGCAAACGAGCGACTCAGGCTCAACTGACTTACTTGACAACCCTTTCCAGTCAGCCCCCAAGATGTCTCTGACAGGCTCTCCTACCCCATCGAACATAGAGCAAATTCTTTCCACTATTTTATCCAAGATCTCCAACAGTAAGGTAGGAATATCGACACTCAGCAGAGAGAACGAAAACCGGTTGGAAGAAATAGAAGTGACAGGCGTGAAACTAGGACTTAGAACCGGCGTCGAAATGGACAAAGAAAAGCCTGAGTATACGTCAGACAATGACGAAGATCAGGAAGATACCGCACAGCCGCTAGCGTCAAGTGGATCTTAGTTTGAAGAAAACAAATCTTCAGAAGTTGCGAGTGTGAATACGACCGGCGCGACAGTTGAAGAATCTTCACAAGTTACCGGCCAGAAAGGCGGATCCCCGCTAGCCATTGAACCACTGCTAGCACAACCGCTAGCACTACTTGAACTCCCGTCTAACTATGCAGTAAACAAACCTTCGCGAGTTGCGGGGAGATGCAAACAAACAGCTGTCAAACATCTGTTACCTATAGCACGTCCACCGCCAGGGACACGCAGCCTCCCTTTTAGAATAAACGTACCTGCGCGAGACATGGATTCGGATACGACTAGCCCAGCTGTAGAATACTCGTTAGTCACAGCTGTAGCCGAAACTATCCCGGCTCAAGGTATCATCCGTACAATCGAAAGCCTGAGTGAACACGATGGCATGGGCATAGAAGATTTTATTAAGACCGTCAAGCGCTCGAAAGGCAGGTGCAAGCAGCCCGATCTGTTATTAGGTTTTATATTAGCGGAAAACAACGGGCAATGCAGGACACGCTGTTAGATACACGCAAATCAACTCCTATGATGATTTGTTTGACGCACTACGACAAAATCTGCCACGAATGGGTTCGGTCTCAGCGTTACGTTCAAAACTAGAAGGCTGCAAGCAATGTCCCACTAAGACTGTACAAAACTTCAACTCAAGATTTCACCAAAATCTAAACGAACTCAAATATGCAGTCCAGAGTAAGCACACTAGTCCGATAGAATTGAAAATAGCGATTATTATCGAAGAAAATCAGTGCGCCGAAAGGTATCTGCTCAACCTTAAACGTGAAATAGGCTTATAGGTTGAAGCTCAAAAACCATCCAACCTCAACGGAGCACAAAATTATGCTGTTGGAATGGAAATATGGTACAAGGAATTCGAACCACTGCGGGCAACTCTCACCACCTTCTGACCCCCCATGAGGACACAATCAATTTTACCATTCCGTCGATTCGTGCCAAAACCAACTAACCCTGCACCGTTTAAACTATCATAGTTTAACCAAAGTCTGCCTGCTCGAACATCCACCGGTAACTATCACAAGTGTGGGAAGACCGGGCATTTCATGAGCCAATGCCCGTTGAACATGCCGCGAAATTTTTTACAAGGTGCCCGCACAAAGCGACCACCATAGGTCGTTTGGGACGTACGGAAAGAGGAGCAGCTCTATTTAGATCAAGCAGAGGTGAGCCAAGAAGAAGTCAACGAACAAATTCAAAACGAGAAGACAATCAAGTATCTGCCATATCCGGAAGATTACAGGCAATACGGAGAAGAAGGATAGGAGGAACAGAATACTGATTGTTAGTCCACTCTATAGCAGCTATCAACCGAATAAAAGACAACATGCTGACGAAGGACTGCAAAGCTTTTCTCTTCAGAAAGAACTTAGTAATCGAAAATGACAGGCATCAGTCCCACACCGCAACGTATTCCACTTACTTGAATGAAAAGCAAGTATCCCATATAGTACCAAATAACTTTCCGTTGCCCGAAGACAGTATTATTGGCATATGCTTCTTCAAAGCGTATGATAGATACGCGATCACACCTAAATTTTTAATCCTAGATAAATACAAACGACCACTCCATGACGACGGAATTTATGCCGATGCGCATTCCATAAATATTAATTGCATTCAGACTAGCCTACCCAATAAAACTGAAGTCTGGATAAACTAAACTGAGAATATCCCCAACGGAATGTATCAGGTCAGAAAGGGAATGACAAAAGTACCCCACTTCAACTACTCAAAAATACCACAGCTGATTGATGCCCCTATGTACGATGAAATTGTCAGCATAAAAAATATCTCCGACGAAGTGATGCACGAAACTGAACCACTTGACCATGCGGAACCTGCCCTGGCAGACCCAATTCGGAGAATCATCTTTCAATACACAGATGTGTACGCGCTGGATAATGACCCTATACTTTGCACCAGTCATACAGACAAGAAATCGTTCTTGAATCAGGGAAAACCGTGAATAATAAATCTTATAGACCACGTGAATGCCATAGAGGTTTCGTGAAAGAGCATGTAGCCGACCTACTAGAACAGGGAGCAGTACGACATTCCAACTCCCTTCTCAAATCTCCCATATGGGTAGTACCCGAAAAGGGCGATAAACTAAGGATGGTGGTAGACTACAGGAAAATAAACGAGGACACCGATCAAGATGTCTACCCGCTTCCGAAATAGATGACATTCTGGACAACTTAGACAAAGAAAAATTCTTTTCGGCATTTGATTTGAGTTCGGGCTTCCATCAAATACCAATGAATCCTACCTCCATCAAGTGTACGGTGTTCTCTACCAAAAAAGGACATTTTGAATACACCCGAATGCCTTTCGGTCTGAAAGAATGCACCAGCCAAATTCCAGCGAACGAGGGACCATGTATCGAGGGGACTAGTAGGGAAACGTTGTTTTGTTTACTTAAATGATATAGTGGTTTTTGGATCAACTATACAAGAGCATAACGAGAACTCAAAAGTACTATTAGACCGATTACGAGAAACAGGCTTGAAACTACGATCGGATGAATGTGAGTCTTTGAGACCTGAATTAGAATATCTCGGATACCTTATTACAGCAGATGGTGTTAAACCTGACAAAGCGAAAGTCTCAGCCGTCAAAGACTTCAGGGAACCTAAATGTTTGACGGACGTTCCATCCTCTTTAGGACTTGCAAGTTATTACACGAAATTTATCAAAATCTTCTCACACATTGCCAAACCACTCACGGAACTCACTAAAAAAAAGCAATCTTTTTAAATAGACCAATGAGCATCAACAAGCTTCCGACCATTTGAATGGATCCCTATTTACGGCCTCTGTGCTTAGATATCATGATTATTAGAAAAAATTTCTATTGACCACCGATGCTTCTAACGTAGGACTAGGAGCAGCACTTAGCCAGGACGGACACCCTTGCTGTTTCATATCCAGAACGCTCAATGGAGCCGAGCAAAATTACTCATCCTCAGAGAAAGAACTCCTGGCGGTCGTTTGGGCGACCCAACGTCTACGACAATACCTCTTAGGTAGAACCTTCACAATTGAGACCGATCCATAGGCACTAAAATTGCTCGGCAATGTCAAAAAATCCTCTTCAAGATTATTAAGATGGAGATTACGTTTGGCAGCGTACTCTCACCTCTGAATCAATCATAGAAAACTTGTTTGACCATTTTATCTACATCTTTGGAGCACCCAAAAATATACTCACAGATCAAGGTACAAACTTCGTATCGGAATTCATATACAATTTTGAAAACCTCAGCTCAGGAATCAGTCCAATCCAGGCAACCAGGCAGAAAGCTTTCAACACATTGTCGATATGAGCGACACTTCGATCCTCATCCTCAACTACAACTTAGTTTTTGTCATCAAAATCCCCGTCCTGGATTCCAAAGAAATGACATTACTCAGAATTTCACCAATCCCCCAACGAGTCCAGGATCTCCTTTATACCTGATCACGAATTTCATTTTGTAACTAAAAGTTCTTACCCTTCCACGGACTACCGACCATTAGGAAAATGTAAAAGTATAGCTAGATATAGAATTTTCGAAAGGAAACAGCCAAATTATTTGTCAGTTGACACGGAAAACTGCGATAATAGCTTACTGAAGAAAGGGTAGATCTTATGTAATCACTCGCCGTTCCTATTATATAAGGAAACTTACCTACCCACTATTAATGGGTGCGTCATTCCAAACAGCAAATAAATCTTTCTCAACATAATCTGTAACGACGGAAACCGCGCCGAAGTGATTAAACAGCCTAGTCTTATTACAGGTAACGATTGTAAAATCTATTCCGACTGAATAGATCGACCACTTAAGAACAGCAAAAATATTATTCGCACAATTATTGATAAGATAGACTACCAGAATCCATATAATGTCAACGAAACCGACTTGATTCAGGAGAAATTGATCGAATTACCAAAATCAATCAATCTAGATGAACTTAGGCAAACTAAACTAGCTTATATAATACAGAAAATTATTTTAATGAAATTCAGTCTCACAGACAGACATCGACGTGTAATAAAAAAGCAACGAAATGGTTTCAGTACCTAGGGTATTTTTGTATAAGAGCTGTGTCGCTATTAACAATGTACAAATGCGGAATACTAACTGCCCTCAGGGACTGGATACCCAAGAAACTTTGCGCGATTTGCATCAAGACTGAAGTGCATAACTAAATCCTACCCTCGGTTGCATATACCGCTGCTGCTCACGCAGAAGCACTATTATTTAACCCAAAAAATAGAAAAGTTAGATTCCATTAAGGATTTTAGGGACTGAATCCAATCTACCAAGGGTGGTTTGACGCCAGTATAACTCCTAATCTAGGCTAGGGTAGCAAGGGCTATATGTTACAGCACCCGGGCTCAACGTTTCAGTTCTATTCCGTCCTTTGCGACCGACTTAACCTTAATTTTTGCCCTGGTACAAAAGTATCTAAAGACATATCCGATGTTTAAATTATTTGGTATGATATGACGAGCATGATTTGAACTTCAGCACGTGTACGTTTCGAGAATTGTTTTCATCACATACACCTTGTGATTTATTTCCGGATTCTTCTAGAACACTTAATGTTAGTTTCTGATTGTGAGATGAGAGGTGCTTCTGATTATCTGTCATTCAGGAATGTTATGCTTCGATGACTTCAGAATAAGGTGAGCCGATCCTCACATGGCCTCCTATATCTATTAACACACAATCCTTCGCACAGTCTTACCCCTTCAATATTTAGGTTGCGAATGACATTGCGATGGAAATCATTGGAAAGGATTCTTCACAACAATTATTTGATTGCTATATTGTTTCAAATTTTAGATGCTACTTGGTATTTCTTAAAAACATTCACATGCAATGTAATTGTTCATGCATGAATATTAGATATAAACTAAGTAAATATACAGGCTGCTTTCTAATTATAGATTCCTGTTACAGATATGTGACCAACATGAATCTGTTCCATGCTCAAAACAGGGTTTATGTCCGTGCTAAATTCTGAAACTTCTAAATAGATAAGGTAACTATTTCTTAAATAATGGTATCATTTTCCAGGAATTTGATCCGTCTTTTGATTGTACTTGTATTACACAAAAAATCAAGATGGAGGCTGGGTCATAATTTTGTTTACTGCTGACAAAACGGATTCTGACTCAAGCATGTATTTGTACATGTGTCCGTGTAAGATAGAAAACACGAGTGTTGAGTTCTCGAGGGTATCATATTACAATAAATATGTTTATTCAACATCAAGAGTTTCTCCACGCTTCTGGAATGGCATAATTCATTAACAAGTTTTTAGTATATCGATAGAGATCGTTTAATCTAGCTTTATTCTGGCGTATTTTTTTAAAACCTGACTTTACACTTATTAAAGATTAAGAATCTGGAGGGTTATTTGAAGCATTTTAAGTTTAGAATAATATCCACTTGATTTCTTAGAAATGTTTTTGTTTGCAGAAGTACATAGTTCATATTCACATTTCAATAATGAGTTGTATTATGTTGGCACAAATTTTCCATTTGGGATGAAAGATATTGAAACAGATGAATGCAAGGATGGTTTGCATGTTATTTTTTATGGTTTGAGCCATGTTTTGTTTTTTAACTATAAAATCTCAGTGGATGAAAATATCAAGAAGTTGATATACTGTTGGAAAGCTAACCTCAATATCTACGCTTCTGCATCATTGATTTTTCGAATTGAGAAAGAAAGTTTAATTTTTTTTGGTACAAGTTGGTTAAGTTTGCGCAAAAAAAAAATTTGTCGGGTGGTTTGAGCCACCTTGAAAAATCTGGAAAAACAGTAGAAAACTTGCAGAAATTAAATAAAAACGCACAATATCAATGAAAATGAGTTTTTTCGTTGTTCATTGGCTCCAAAAAGGAAAGAAGGATGCTCGATTAGTTATCCGATTTTGGATCCAAATCGGAGTTACAATTTTTACATGTGTCATGAGAGCGGAAACCCATATCGGCACACTTTAAATGAATTGAAATTTTGCACGTATTGCATGCGATGGTGTTGTTGCGATTTCTGTAACATA
>JAUMHM010000050.1:13453885-13467995 GCA_032362435.1 Melikaiella ostensackeni | reverse complement strand
TTATATATTTATTATATGTATTTTTATTTATTTTATATATTTATATATATATATATATATATATATATTGTCACGTTTGGGTTAGGGACTATATGTATATCACTTACCTACTCAAAATTAGCTTTAGAAATTAATTTAATTTCTTAATAAGGAATGAACTAACGGGTAGTGCGTGGAGAAAAAATAAGATTCCATGTGCAAATGAACATTCATTTAAAAGAATCCTATTCCAGCTAGTTCACTAAAGCATCCCCTGCTCCTACTCTAAAGGTGATTTCTATTTTTAATATTCTTTGCAATTACTGTATCCTAATTATCTATATTTTGAGTTCACATAATTATTCGAAAAGTTAACACACTCGTAGTTTTATCCTTAAAACCTATATAAGAGTCCTTTTTTTAAATTTTCATTTTACTTTATAAACTTTCTTAGATCTTTCAAAACAATTTGCCTAACTAAATGTCTCTGGGTAAATACAATAATTGATTAATTAAGATGAGATACCATCCTTAAGCTTTGTTAAACTACTGATAATCAATATAAAATAAATGAGCTCAACCTAACATCTATCACACATAGTTATATTTACTTGAATTAAAATATCCTCACACAATCGGAATCATAAATTGAGTAAAGTACAAAATTGGGTCTCTGCCCTTCTTTTTATTCACATAAGTAAAATTGAAAGTCCAAACTAGAAGTATTAACTGTACTCTATCCTGAGTAAATAAACGTACTACGTCATGGGATCTGCGCCCTTCTTTCCTCCCTTGAACTTGACCCACTGGTTTTCAGGTATTATTTCCCATCTGGCGACAACTGCCTCATTTATATTGAATTTAAATACCCAGAAGGTGTCAAAGGAGCAAAGATCCTCTATAAAATTAAATCCAATTATTCACACAATAGTCTCGTTTGGATTATCCTATTACCCACAATGACAAAGATAATAACGTAATTAGGGCTTCATAACCTTACCTCAGAAATATCATTTTCATACAAAATTTATGACCTGCCCGGGCCGGTGGCTAGTGCTATGGCAAGGATATGTAGCGTAAACTCTCTAGTAAAAGGGGCCTGAGTCGAGGGACTCTTGCGCTACAGGTGGCTTTTAAATCCCCAAGGGAAATCCAATAATGGTCCGCTTGGACAAAAATAGGTACAAAACAGGAATTCTTTCTCGGAGAAAACTCTAGAATATTATCGCTTCTTTTAGGAAGGTAAGCGTAGGGCTTCACTGTCCCTTTCCAAAGTAAAGAAATTTTTCGAGCTGCCTTCCAAGGTTAACAGCTTCCTTAACCAGGGAGAGGAGTGGACTCCTCGTCTGCTTATAAGAAGTTAAGCTTGACAGACAGGCTGTAAAGTTTGTCAAAGTCTAGTTTCTTAGAACAGGGAGTACGGTTGATCGTACATCTGCTCGTCTCCTTGACTGGACCAATTCAGGTAGTTGGGAAAAATATCTTGAGAATGTTATATACGAGTAAGAGGGCTGAGTACATGGTCTTCTGGAAGGTTATTGCTCTCCACTATTTTCTCCGAAACTATAGTGAAAAATATGACTTATGTGGTATGTCTGGATTCGTAAAAGAATACGCTAGGACTCTTATTTGTCAGATTTTGATAAATATTTATTATATTAAAAATATGCTTGGTCAAAGTTACCCTACTTTTGAAGACTAATTTCTCGACTTGTAATGATTATTTCAAAAATTTAAGAAATAAGAGTCATAGATTGATTCTTTATCTACAAATGTACGTATATAGTTGAAAAAATCTCTCAAATAAATGTGAAAAACAGAGGAGAACGAAGTGTCTACATGGAGTCAATTTGAGGCAAGCAACTACCGATCCTGGCAGCCAAATATTGAGGAGACCCTTGGGCACGATCACGCTGTTGTACTCACTGCAAGCCCTTTAACTCGCCCCGGCAAGCTCTATGAGTCTATGGCTAATATCCTAAGATCACAATGCCAACGCTAACTGTAAAGGCCTGTACACGCTCGGTTGCCGACGCCCACGCCGACGCTGACGCCGAACGCCACGCCGCTTGCCACGCTTTTGAAATTATACTCAGTGGAGGCACGCCAGAAAAATGCGTAGCGACCCCACTCTTGACAAGCGCCGCGCGGTTTTCTGGAATAGGAATTCACTGTTCATAATCACTCACAGTTCGTACTATATTTCTTGACCGATTAAAAAAAATTTTTTTCATAAATGCTCAGCATTAAATTTTTCAGAGAACTGTGGTTTGCGATTCGTTATTGTTTTGCACAGAGCAATAATATAAAAGAAAATTGACAACAAAATTTACCATTTTAGCTTTGTGAATTTTTATCTCGAGGAAAAATATAGCTGGAATTATTGCATCTGCACTCAAAGAACAGAAGTGATTCTGATAATATTTAACCTAATTGTTATTAACAATGGTTATAAACAAATTCTTTCTAGTCTGTTTTTCTCATACGAAAAATTGTTTGCTTTAAAATCTCCTACTCTTTTTCGAAATGTAAGTAAGTCTTTTGAAATGTTTTGAAATCTTTTTCAATATTCTCTTAAAATTCATTTTTCAAAATAAAAAATCATTTAAATTTTTTCTATGAACGTAAAGAATTTTTTTAGTTTTCTTGAAAGCTTACAAAATTCCTAAAATATCTCATTAGTTTTTATAAATTTTCAAATCGTTTCAAAACTTCTAGGTATCTCTTAAACTTACTCAAATTTGTTCTACAAACCGCTCAAACTCGCGTTTTCTCCCGTTGGCAGTCAAAATATCGTGTGCACCTCGCGATGTTTTGTAATCTTCTTTGATTTTCTCTTAGAATTCATTAATAAAAAAAAATCATTTGAAATTTTCCCATGAATCTTGAGAATATTTTTTTCATTCTCCTGATGCCCTGCAAAATTGGGTTTAAAATTTTTTGAAATCCTGAAAAATTAAAAGAATTGTCTTAAAGTCTTCCATATTCTTTTTCCACACAATTTGAAATCTTCAAAACTTAAAATTATTCTTTTAAAATTAAACCTAAACCAATGAAAATTTTCCCAGAAATCTTTAAAAAAAAATTCAGTCTTAAAATCTTTCAAAATTATTAAAAAGCTTCTTAATTTGTTTTTTAATTCTTCAAAATACATTTTTTCCATAATTTAATTTTTCTTATCTCTTCAAAAATGTAAAAAAGTTTAGAAATTATTGCCCATAGGATCCCACGTAACCCACGGGACCCAAATGGGAATTTCAAATGTTCATGTAGATGCAAGAATATAAAAGACTCCTTAATTTAAGGCGAATCGATTGATCTTTAATAATCATACATTTTATTGAAGAGTAAGGAAGTTATGATCATTAATAATATTTGAAAAAGCGGTTTTTTTATAGTAAGACTGTTTTTATCAACATAATTAGAAGTTGATGCAAGAATAGAAAAGATTCCTTGATTCTAGACGAATCGATTGACCTATAATATTGATTCATTTTACTGCCGAGTGAGAAAGTTATGATCATTTATAATATTTAAAATCTGTTTTTTACAGTAAAACGTTCTTTATTAACATAATTTAGAATTAATGCAAGGATAAAAGATCTCCTTGATTGAAGACGTGAAAAATCATTAATGCTTTCTTTATGAGCAAGCAAATATATTTGTTAATTAATCATAATGAGGAAGCAAAGTGCTCATCAAATGAGCACGAAACAATAATAAATACAAAGTAAAAACACCCGAGATCGAATTCACAGCTACATAGTTTTGATTTAAATGTACACTATTAAACTCTACACGAGAAAATACAGAACTTTATAAATTAAGTTTTGCGAATTTAAATAAACTCTACACAATACATGCTTTCACAATAATGCTTTCTCAATTGGTTTGCGTTATTGTGTGTACATTTTTTCGGTGTAGAATCTATTAGAGTAGAGTTTCTACAATTAAAATAATAAAAAAATCATTCAATTATCTTGTGTAGAATTGGAGAGTTGGAGAAGAAGTTTGTTGGAAATACCCCTTGTCCTTTCTTCACACAGCCTTCTGTAAAAACGAGAATTGAAAAACCCGCCCCGAAGAGTCTCTGCAGAATCCAGTCAACCTTGATTCTGGAAAAAAAGGCCAAATCGGACAAAAATTGTGACATTTATTACGCTTTCTTATACTAATCTTAATAAGGTTTTACAAATTCAGTCAGATTCACTAGTCCCTGAATTTGTTAATTGCAGAAAGAACCTACGAGTCCGGTGAAGTTTCTCCAATTATAACTGACCAGATATTTCTTAACTGTATTGATTCTAATAGTCTTCAAGTTGATTATTAAATATTTAATATTCAAGGAGCCATATAAAAAGTGGCTCGTTGCTGGATCTGAACTTGTTGCTATAGTTGTCTCTTTTGAGCGAACGGTTTTGAAATTGAATGTTGAAGAAAAATATCGTAAAATATATTTATAACTCTGTGTATAGTTTTCCTGCATAGAGT
The DNA here is from genome assembly GCA_032362435.1 of Melikaiella ostensackeni. Classification (NCBI taxonomy): domain Eukaryota; kingdom Metazoa; phylum Arthropoda; class Insecta; order Hymenoptera; family Cynipidae; genus Melikaiella; species Melikaiella ostensackeni. The sequence goes on along the minus strand of JAUMHM010000050.1, from coordinate 13,463,525 downwards.
TTAACCTTGTTGAATTTAAATTTCATATATTTAAATTGTTAATTAAATATGATTGTATAAAGTTCCCGCGTGTAGAAACAGATGTGTAGAGTTTAGCCGTGTAGAGTTTAATTTTGTGAAATCTCTAGCACCCTAAATTTCCACATTCTAAATAAAAATCTCTAATTGCCGAACATGCAGTTGTAAATAACATAATTGTATATGAACACGAGTATCAATAGGGAGAAATGAATAATTTATAATAGAGAATACGCTGGATTGGAATCGACGAATTTCCGTTTTATGTTCACATTTTACGGATAAACTGATTTTCGTATCATTCGGTGCCGTGATAGAGCCCGAGGGCTTGTTTGGCAGATCGATAGGAGCGATTTCAGTATTGTGATACAAAATCGAAGTGGATTTTGGTGGATGTCAACTTGCGAGAAAAAGGCATTATCGAGAAATTACTAGGATATTGGGATATCCAGAGATAAAGAGGTATGAAAGGGTCGCTTGAAGCAGAAGCCACTGTCGATATTTGCGATAGCAACTGACCGTGAAATGAGGATCCAACCGATACCCAATACACACAATTTCGATCTCCACGCTTACGTTTTACCATTTACTCGATTTACGCTGTCTCATGTGTTTGTCACCACAGTCAAGTTATATTTTCCGTGCCCTCACTGTTGTAATTTTCATGAGATTGGCTTACCCTCGACACAAAGGCGCTGTACTTTACTAATTTACTGTCCAATTCTATTACAATAAGCCTTCCGGAAGCAGCATTCTTTATAAGCTTTCATCATCATATTCAAATGTTTTAAAATTTTTCTTCCATTCTATTTACTTTTTTTTTATTATGACAATCTGTGAATATATCGACGTGTCGATATAACAAGGTTCTATTTCGGCACATGCATACTGAAAAGGTACCATCTCGGGAGTTCGGATGACAAGGTTCTGTCACAGTAGCAAAATCAGGAAACTTAGAAACATTCATGAACATTTTATAACACATGAGCGTCCATTCCAAGATAAAACTTTTTTATTTGCTCACTCGGCTAAGATCTTGGCAAAGGCATCGTACATCACGATTCACGCATAAACACTCAAACTGACTGATCACCTCATAGAAAGGTCCATACTCTTTATCCCAACCACTCTTTTTCTTATATACAATTGTCGTCCATACATCTCTATCCTTGCATACATCTATTGCTTCCTTTACATCCAAACATCTTTTCATTTGAGCCCTTGTGTTTCTACGACTCTTTATGGCTCTCCGCTTTAGAGTCTCATTCACACATTCCAACCATTCTTTTTTCTGTCTACCTCTGGGTACACTACCATTCACCTTACTTAAATATTCTTGCTTCGTTAAACGTCTTTCATTCATTCTCTCAACATGACCAATCCATCTAAGCAAAGTTCTTTCATTCTTATCTTGTCAATCAATGACCACATTTTTTGAGAACCCACTCAATAATGACTTTGTCCATTAGCGGGCTACCGCATATATTCCGCAGAAATCGACTGCCAGCCGCGTTCACTTTACTCCTTTCCTTTTCTTGATACGTCCACACTATTAGAAATGTTTGGGATCTTACCACACTTTCACAATACGAGTGTGAGGCAAAATTATAATACCGGTATTGGAATGTGAAATTGCAATTTGTGTATTGCAATTTCGAAGACTAAGAGCTTTGCGGGTAGGGTTCGATTATCCGTGTCTGCGAATTTCGATTTTATTTCAAAACTTTCTTCCGCAACATTGCATTACTTATATGTCAATATCAAAATACATGTATGGTAACATTAGAATAATAGAATTATATATTGCAATTTTAGCTTTGTTCGTTACATTTTTACTTCTAGTAATGGCTCGTACACTGCCGATAATCTTCCTACCCTCGTTTATACGTCTGCATATCTCTGCATCTACCTTTCTATCGGCAGTAAATAAACTTTCAAGATACACGAAATCATCAACTTGTTCTTTCCTTTCTTCATTTAAGGCAATGTTGAATACTGTTTTCTCATCCCTTCTCTCAAACATAATAATTTGTGTCTTATTCACATTGATCTTAAGACCCATACTCTTTATACTGATATCCAGTCTGCTCATCATTCTCTGCAAATCATCGACTGATTCTGCCGTAACAATCTTATCACCTGCAAATGCTAGTCCAGGAACTTACACTGTCACGAGATTAACACCTACTTCGTCTAAGAGTTCCATTTTTAAACATTTGTTCATGTATATATTAAACATCTAGGCGGACATAACGCAGCCTTGCTTAACGCCCTGCTTAATATCAAACCAATCTCTCAGCTGTCCATTTACTCTTACACTTGCTTTACTACCATTATATATTGCTTTTATCGCTTTTTGAAGCCAACCATTTACTGTATACTCTTTCAGAACTTCCCGAAGTTTAGTTCTATCGACTTTATCGAAAGCTTTTTCCAGGTCAACAAACGCGCAGAAAACTTTTTTTTTACTCTCAAACTTTGTTCTGTGATCTGTCTCAAGCTAAATTTCTAATCCCCACATGATCTCCCTGGCATAAATCCACATTGGACTTCCCAGATTCTTTCTTTAGTTATTTCCACGACCTTATCAATAAGCATTTTGATAAAAATTTTGCCCATGGTACCAAGTAGGCTAATCACTCTACAAGTAGTACAGTCACCTTTATATCCCTTTCCCTTGTATAGTGGAACGATAATCGCCTTCCTCCAACCATTTGGAACATCACCGTTCTCAGCACACATATTCATAAATTCGCTCACCAGCAACCTTACCATTCTTTAGTTTCTTAATTACACTTATAATGTCATGGATATCGATTCTTCTTTATTCATCTCTAACGGGATTGTCTAACGCATCCTCTTCTGTGTCACAGTTGTTATGCTCCATAGCTTGACCTCCATACAATTTCTTGAAGAGATCACTCAGACAGTCTTTCACTTTGTCCGTATCGCTTACTTTTTCCCGTTAACAGACATGCGGACTTCATCATTCTACCAAGCATCTCCAGTCTTCCTTTCTACAATAGTAGTACCGCACACTTCAGATGCACTCTTGAAAATGCTATCCCGTAGTATTATCCATGCACCCTCTATATTCTCATTGCCTAATTCTGTCTTCCAGTCTTCTTTATGATGACTTTTGAAACAAGATAAATAAAAATGAAACTTCTCTCCTAGGCTGCTTTTGATGTCTAAAATTTTTTCCGACGAACCGCAAGCCTGTTGTTTATTAGGACATATAAAAAAATTCGCTTGCACAAATAACAACAAAATTGTTTTGTTGTCTTAACAAAACAGTGTTTCAGTGTGTAGTGGTATAATTTTATCACTTCAAAACAAATATTTTTGAAATTATTAAGAGCAATGTGTGAAGTGAAATCAAAAATGCATGTACATCTGTTTGAAAAGGATTGTTTAAAACTTTTTTATTATAATTTACAGCAAAGAATACTGTCCTCATTAATGTAACCACATGATGTTTTTGGAGATACTTACAATAAGGTATATACACAGAATTAAATTAATTTTCTGCGAATATGGTAATTCACCTTTAAAGATACAAAGATACAATTTAAGAGAATGAATGTGAGAAGCATAAAATATATCTTCAACGTTCACGTTTCCAAAGCTGTATTCAGGAGTCAAAGCTGGGTTAGGTTTCATTTAACCCCGATACATTTTGTGAAGTTTCTTGTAACTGTGGTTCATTGTGCTTTCTAAAGGTAGCTCGACTTAGAAATTGCACAAACAGATAAACATTACCAAGTAAATAAAATATACTATGCCTTTATCAATAAAATGTTGTACATACAATCATTCATGAATTTCAATATCATCTCCTAATTGTGAATTAAAACCTGTGATGTATTTAATATTCAAATCACATTTTTCTACAGAAGAAAAATTTAAGAATAATGTATTTTACAAAAGAAAAATAGTACACCAAGTAATACCTATTCTATCAGTAAAAGTACTAACTTATTGCTATTATTAAAAGAAATTTAACTGGGAAATAATTCTTTTGAAAACAAAGTCTGTCTAGTGAACCTGCGTAAGATTTAAAAGAAGTCTGTGATATGAATATTTATCAATTAGGCCGCGAGTGACCATTTTTCCGAAATTGTATTCTTCATGGAAATAATCTGCATATAAAGCACTAGTAACAAATGATACAGAAAGTGTGTGACACTGGTTCTATAAAAATCACATAGCAACTGTTATAGAAAAGTTCCTACTCACAGTTCTGAAACAATTACATTACTGTGTTGTAACAATGTTACATACATGACACTGTTATAGAACAGATCTGTCACCTGAATGTAACAACTATTTAGAACTCTCGTACCCTTTTCTTACGGAACAATTACGGAGGGTAAGTGCTAATTGTCATTTGTTATCAAGAAAATAAGCAGGTGTGAATTAAAGGTAGTGTATTTAGTTCAAAAATCATGAATATGACCTTTGGCTTTCTGTAAACTATGTATTCTAATTTCAGCATACGCGCGTGCGCAAATAATTCGGAATTCATTAAAAATTAATTCTCAAGGAATCTTTTTTCCTTTTCACAAAGTCTACAGTGGGACTGGATGCCGATTTGTAGGAGGAAAAGTCTAATAATAAAAAAAACTTCAATGAAAATTTAAATTCTTTTCGACGTTACTGGTTGAGTGAAAATATGAATTTACCTAAGGTGACCTAGAAATCAGTGGAGCTATTTCCTTAATTATTTATTGTCTTCCTAGAGAATTTCTGTGGATTCTACATAGTCACTTTCCTCTGAAGTGGGAGATTTCTAACGCCCTAGGATCAACAGGAAATATATTAGAAAATTTTGATGTTCGGATTGAGTGAGAATGATAATTTCACCAAGGGTAGCCTATAAATTAGTAGAGTTTCTGCCGCAATTATTTTTTCCCTCGTAACGGGTTTTATTGTATTCTACATAGTCACTTTCCTGAGAGATGGGAGATTTCTAACGCCCTGCGATCAAAAGAAAATGTTTTAGAAAATTTTGAAGTTCGTACTAAGTGAAAATATGAATTTCACCAGTTACATAACAAAGGTTACAGAACAGTTCTGGAACAATTACGTAATATATTTGTAACAATAGCAAATACGTGACGCTATTACATGACGATGTTACCTTCCTGTTATACAACAGTAAGTAGACATATTATTTGGTTTGGAAATCATAAATATGACCTTTGCCACACTGTGAACTTAACTATTTTGCATTGCACTGTTAATGTCTACTTCTAACCAAGTCCAGGTTACTAATCGTGTAATCTAAATCTGCATATGCGCATGCGTAAACAATTCAGAATCCAATGAATTAATCATTTTCAAATTTTCTTTCCGATTTTTAACAAATGTGTTTCAGTATTGATGAAAATTTCATCAAATACTGGTCGAGCCTCCCTTCAATATTCAATCCGCTCTTTCGCGAACCGAATCATTACTCTCTAATTAAAAGATAAATGATTATTTGCTAAATATTAAATAAAAATAGAGAGTTATTAAAAATGTCATCGAAAACTAAAACAGTCGAAAGGAATGAAACAGAAACGAAATTGGGACCTTTCATTTTTAAAACGAAACCAAAATATATGATGGCGACACTCTTTTTGATAGCACATGTTATTGGAATCTATGCATTCCTCACCTTTCCATACACAACGCATAAAATGACTGTTTTGTGGAGTAAGTACCTAGAATATTTAAGATTAATCAATTTAAATAATTATTTTAATTATTTTTATTATATATATATACATTAAGGTAGGTCTCAAAGAAATAATTTTGCAATTCGAAAACACGCTCATGCCGTGCTTGCATTTTTGAATACTCAGTTTGAATTTTTTTTTACGTTTAAAAATGCAAGTACCATGTTAGTTTATGCGAATTGTGCAATAAAAAAATAATGTAAGCGCGAAAATCGCAAAAATAATTTTTTTAAGATAACTGAGTTTTTTTCCAGAATAAAAAAATTGTACAGTATTTTGACTCCGGATAACAAGGTATATTATCCAAGGGATATAAACTAAAATTTTAAATTAAATTTGCGATCCATGGAAAAGTGTCACATCTGACAAAAACTGCCCGTATTAACGCTGCCACGCACTCAGAGGGTTAATTTTCATGTAAAATAAAAAAAATGAAACGTTTTTGGACTTCAGATTTCAAAATCTATTATCCAAAGGCTTAAAAAGAAAGTATGAAATTTAATCTTTTATTCCCGAAAAAACGACAAATTTCAGAAAAACTGCCCGTATAAACGCTCATATGCACATAGATGGTCAATTTTCATGTAAAATGAAAAAAGTGTACCGTTTTTGAACTTCAGATTTCAAAACATATCACATAAAGGTTTGAGAAAAAAGATGAAATTTGATCTTTTATTCTCGAAAAAAGCGTCAAATTTCACAAGAACTGCACGTATAAACCCTCCAATGCACACAGACGGTCAATTTTCATGTCGAATAAAAAAAGTGTAACGTTTTTGGACATCAGCTTTCAAAACATCTCACCCGAAAGTTGTAAAAGAAAAGATAAAACTCAATTTTTCACTTGAATTTTCATTTCAAGTCAATTTTCATGCAGATTAAAAAAGTGTACTTTTTTTAAACTTAAGACATAAAAATTGACCGTCTGTATACATGGGAGCGTTTATAAAGGCAGTTTTTGTCAAATTTGACACTTTCCCGGGAATAAAAAATTAAATTTTAACTCTTCTTTTACAACCATCGAGTGATATATTTTGAAATATGAAGTCCAAAAACGGTACACTTTTTTATATTTTACATGAAGTGACACTTTTCCGGGAATAAAAAATTAAATTTTAACTTTTCTTTTACAACCCTCGGGTCATATGTTTCGAAAGTTGAAGTCCAAAAATAGTACACTTTTTTTATTTTGCATGAAAATTGACCGTTTGTATGCATGAGATCGTTTATACTGGCAGTTTCAGTCAAATTTGACACTTATCCGGGAATGAAAGATGAAAATTTTTAATTTTTTTCACAGCTCTTGGGTCATATGTTGTGAAATATGAAGTCCAAAAACGGTGCACTTATTATATTTTACATGAAAATTGACTGTTTGTGTGCGTGGTAGCGTTTACACGGGCATTTTTTAAATGAAATTTGACACTTTTCCGTGGATAGCAAATTAAATTTGAAATTATACTTTATATCTCCCGGATAATATGTTTTGATACCCGATGTCAAAAAATGGTACAATTTTTTTTTATTGGAGAAATCTTCAATTCTGTTAAAAAATTTATTTTTGCGATGCTTGCGCTTGTATTAGTCTTTTATTGCTCAATTCGTATAAACTAGTATGGTAATTACTTTCTTGAACGTCATTTTCTATTGTTTTACCAAAAAAAATATAAATACAAAAAAATGTCGTCTGACTTAGACGTCTCAAACTTCAGTCCATTTGTTTAATCCAAATAATGTATAAAGCAAATGAAAATTATACATATTTCCTTCAATATGCATAACTTTTCCACCTGGGATTGTTCAATAATTTCTATCAACAACAGGGTAGTTTCGCAATTTTAGATAAAATAATTTTTGAATAGTTAATTTTGAGCTAAACTCAGAGTGCTTTGTGATTTTTTTCCGCCGCTTTGTTGAAGAGAAAAATATTGTAATGAATTGGAACCGCGAAAACATTCAGATTGGAATCACGTGACATGAAAGTTGATAGGGATTCTCAAATATCCGAGTTAATACGCAACTGACTTCTAACCAAAATTTTGATAAAGCGTTTACGCCAAATTATAATAAAGTCCTTCTAGGGAGAGTACATCTTCAATTAATGCGTTTCTATAGAATAATATAATTTTTTAAAATGTTCTAGTGCATAAATTGAGAGTTTGTGAAAAAATGAGGTTATGCCACCATCTTGACGCGTACTTACGAAGCCTGGATTACTTTAAAAATATTGTATTACCATAAAGATATTTTTGTGTGATTGCCGTTAATAAATTTCACAAAAACCTCTTTTAACAAGAATATATTATTTCTCAAATCCCACTGTTGACGTCGACATGAATAAAGTGAACAAAAACGCACACAGAAAAATAATTTGAAAAACCCTGATACTAAAACTGTGATTGGTGGAAAATCCGACCACTTTGACGTCACATGGGGCATTCAATCAACATGGTTGAGAAGTACTAAAATTTCAATATTAAATTCGAGAGAGTAAACAAAATGCCAAAAATATTCTATAGACGTATATGAAATAGGAATTTGACGAACTATACGATACATTCATTGGAAAAGTGATATCTGACTTTGGAAACAACCCTATTAATAGTAATGAATACTATATAAAATTTGTTCCAAAAAAGCTTATACATATCAATTCCATATCGAAAGAATCAGTTTGTTTAGTGCGACTTCATAATTAATAACAAATTTTTGTACTTTTTTCTCAAGAAAATTTTTTTTTTCACTGAAATTGTTCGACATTAGGTTTTAGTGGAATTTAATGCAGAAGATATATGCCCAAATCAACCATTACGTTTTTCATAAATAATAATATAAATAAATTAAGACTGTGTGAATTTTTAACAAAAAATTTCGTTTTCTATACCTGTACCTGATATCATCATACTTTGATGTCGAATTTTAAATAATACGACGGAAGTTTAGTATTCGAAGTTGGCATAGTCATAGTTGATATTTTATGTATGTAATCCTTTGCGTGACTTGATTTCTTGTAAATCAATTGTAATTGTTGATTTCTTACGTAATTCCTCTATTTGCCAAGATTGCAAAGAGGTATAGTCATGAATGCGCATTTTAAATAATTTTCATAAAAACATCATAAAGACTTTACTTATATATTTTACTAAAATATATTCCTCAGAAAGAAAAATATTTAAGCTTTTCCAAATTTTTAATTTTAACTTTAACTGTTTGAAAAATACAAAGAAAGAATTCCATATTTACGCTTATGAATTATTGCTTTTTCAAAATAATTTACCTTTAAACTGAGCCGAGGAACGTTGAATTATGTTTATTATATATAAAGTTATTTATAATTTAAGAAAATATTTTGATAGGATTTAACCATTCTAACGTATTTAAAAGAAAAAAATTTGTCTATCACATCATTAAAATTAAGAGAACTTAAGAAATCACCGAAAAACAGGTGAATGCCAAATTCTGACCTGCAGTGTAATCTTTATAACTATTATACTATTTTTAGTCGAATACGTGCAGCCAAAAAAAGACATATGTTTGTTAAGTTTTTTTTTATGTTGTCCATGTTCCACTATAACTTTGGACAGGATTGACGTATCGGGATGAATTTTTTTTTTAAATGCAGGTAATGATAGTCGGAGTGATATAGGCACATTAAGATTTGCGTTTGTCAATTACAGACAGGTGAAAGTTCGAAAATGTTACATCGAAAATTGATTTTTCATTCACTTTTTTGTTTATGTTTCACTGTAGTTTTGGAGAGGAGTGACGTATCAGGATGAGTTTTTTTTTAATGCACCTAATGATAGCCAGAGTAACATAGGTACATAAAGATTCGAATCTCTCAACCACAGCCAAGTGCAACCACGTACGAAGGTCACTCAACAAGTACTTAGCCTCAC
>JAUMHM010000050.1:13431012-13445615 GCA_032362435.1 Melikaiella ostensackeni | reverse complement strand
CTTCACCAGCGCATCGTGCACAGAGGAGCGGGTCGGAATAGTTGGGAACGGGTATACCCTCGGACCGCAGTCCTACCTCAGTTCCCTGAGGCCCAACCTCCGCTTGGCCGGTCCCGAAAAACACGGACGGACCGGACTCGCTCGGAGCAGCACAGACTCCGACATCCGTGCTCATTGTGCACTGCCTGATTAGGGTCCTGAAGGTGCTGGCTCCAGACCCCGCATGGCAGTCGCCACTTCGGCAGAACTAGGCTCACATCAGCCACATCCCCAGGAGATTCCTTTCACTTTAACAGTCATATAGTTTTCCTTTTGAGGGAAAAACCATCAATTCACAAGAGCGCCCGTTTATAGGGTCTTCTCTCACATTCATACGCCAATCATTCACATCTCACGGGCGTGGAAATTTACCCATCATCTTTCATTCTTGGGGATAACGTGTTTATAACACACCTCTTGTGCAGCAAAGGCAGTACCCGTTTATAGGGCTCCTCATCACACATGCCCTGACACAATTACGACCTGCTACCTGAGGCAGCAGGTCTTCTCCGTTCATGGGGATGACGCGTTTATAGCGCACCCCTCATCCAGCTGGGGAATACCCGTTTATAGGGATCCCCTCCATTTTTTCACCGATACTTCAAACATCGCTGCCTCCATGATCCAAGAGCCGCCTGTTAGGCCTCCCAACCCCTCTCTCTCTTATCACAAAGTGCTGTGAGAGGGACTTCGTCAAGGTTCTATTGCGAGGGGAAGGGATTAGTAGGTATTAAGTTAGATATTATGTTGTTATCAAGTTTAAAATCTTTTAGAAGGGTTTTTGTGTTGCTGACTATTGATTTTGTGGGATCTTTTTTGAGTTTTTTATACGCATCATCAGTTAGAAGGTCCATGATTTTTTTGTTATAATCTTCTATATTCATTATTACTATTGTCTTCCCTTTGTCTGCGGGTAATATTATGATGTCTTCATTCTGATTGAGTTTCTTAATTGCATTTTTCTCTTGTTTTGTTAAGTTTGAGGAGGGAAGTTAAAGAGAAGAAGAGAAGAAGGTTCGACCAGTCCCCACGGTGGGTGCTCTGGCCAATAACAGGCATCGTAGAGAGTATATATAAGAGCAACATAATCTGAAGCTTTAGTTTCAGGTTAGCCCTGAAGATGTGAACTGCAATGTTCACGAAACGTCGGCAGGATTCGTAGTTTTGCACACGATTGAAATTCGAAACACCTCCTTTCATCATAATGAATCATCGTGAAATCATTAAATCTATTATTAAATTAATTCTTAATTTTTTGTAAGCACACACCTGGCACTGAACAGGGTCCCTATCCAAGGCCGAAACGTTTGCCAAATTCATATTTTATACAGTTTGCTGCATGTTACGAGTTATTCTCATAAGACCCTAATGCCAATACAAACAGCTTCTAAAAACAATTCGAATTACCTAGAATTCGAGAGAATTTAGAGGAATTCAGGAAAATAAGAAGTATTAAACGAAATTGATAAAAATTCATATGAACTGAGAACTACAAAAATACTTTAGAAATAGGAACATAAGAGGGAAGTGATGACAAAGAAAGGGGCGTTATATGGAAGTTTGGAGAGAATAGAGGAAGATTTGACATGGGAAGAAAGGAATGTGCAGTATAAGTTGAGGAAAATATCGGAAGAGGAAAGGAAAAAGGAAAAAAGAACGTGGGTCAAGTATGGATGGATACATATACAAGGTATATGGTGGGATTAGGACAAAGAAAGGGAAGAATTAGTAAAAAGTGCGGTGACGGGGGACTAGAAAAGAGAGGTGCGGAAAAGAGGAAAATAAGGAATAGTACGAGAGAAAAAGAGACGAGGGGATAGAGACATTATTAAGTGAAACGGAATGGGGAAGAGTAAGGGGAAGGTTACCAAGAGTTTACAGATGGCAGATTCAAGATGAAAAGAGGAAGAATCAAAAAGGCAGAGTAGTGGGAGGAATGGTGATGGGAATAAGAAAGGAATATATAAAAGGGAAGAATAGAAAAGGGATAAGAGAAGAAAAAGAAGGAATAATAGGAGAAGAGGTAACGATGGGGAAAGAGGGGTGGAAGATAGTGGGGATACATGTAAACAGAGATATGGAGAAGAATTCTATGAAGATAAAAGAGCTGATGGAAGAAAATAAAGAAGAGATTAAGCTTACAACAGGAGAAGAGTTTAATGCGTTAACAGGAGGGAGAGAAGGAAAGGAATGGGGAGGAGGGCGAGGAGGGAAGTTTAAAGACAAGATTCTGAATGGGGAAGGAAATAATTTGTTGAAGAGCTTTGAGAAGACTGGATGGTTTATTTTAAATGGGCATGTAGAGAGGGATAAGGAAGGGGAATGTACAAGCTCAGGAGGAGAAAAGTGAACGGTAATTGACTAACTAATAGTGGACAACGAAGTCAGAGAGAAGTTCAAGAAATTTGAGGTAGAAGATTATATAGATTCGGATTACTTCCCCATAATACTGTCATTAGAAGATGAAAAGAGTAATACAAATGAGGATAAAAAGAAAGTAAAGATAAAAAGTACAGGTAGAGGGGATAGGTCAACAGGAGGAAAAGAAGAGTTTAAGGAACAGGTAAAGAATACAAAAATGGATGAGGGAAATGTAAACGAAGAGATGGAAATAATATTAGGAAAAATAAAAAGAGTATTGGAGGGCACAGGCGAAAATGAAGGTAGTGAAGGAGAGGCTAGAAATGAATGGCATGAGGAATGTAAGGAGAAGAAGAAGGAAGTGAGAAAGGAATTAAGACAATGGAGAAAAAAGTAGTGGAGAAAAATATAGGAGAAGAAAGGAGGAATATATTAAGATGTGTAATAAAGAAAGAGGAGGAAAATAAAGGTTTTGACGAAGAGGCTGAGAAGGCTAGGACGGAAGAAGCGGTTCTGAAAGCAGCCAGTAGAGAGAGAAAAAGAAGTAGCGAGTGAACCAGGATATTCAGATGGTAGAATAGAGAGAATATTTCATGGATTTGCTAGGAGGGGTAGAGAAGAAAGTTAGGAAGGGATGGAACGAGGGAAGGGAAAGAGACGAGGAAAAGGACATAACAAGGAAAGAAATAGTCAAGGTGTTAGGAATAATGAAAGGTGGGAAGGCTCCTGGTTAAGACGAAATTCCAAATGGAGTCTGGAAATATGGGGGGGAAGAAGTAAATGAATGGGCATGGATAATGTGCGATAGGGTTCGGAGAGGGGTGGCTGGAGATATGGATACAAGGGGTAGTATTTGTATTTGTATTTGTATTTATTGAAGAAAAGTTCCTAGGACTAATTAGCCGTTTAAGGAACAGGTGGTACATATTACAAATAAATTATTGTTACAGCCATCGATTCACCAATTTTTAATTTGAAAGAAGAAAAAGTGATTCAAAATCTCGGAAAAAATAGATTATAATGTACATATATAGATGCGGAGTATTAAGAGCGAGGTAATGTAAACAAGGAGTGGTAGTGCTTACCGAGAGTGTAAGCTTAGAAGTAAATGCAGTTGCAAGGTCTGCAGGGGAGAAATTGTTGTCAGGAGCTGCGTTTTTGGGAGGGATAAGTCCTAGCCGTCTCAAGAGAAGCCAGTTATTTTATTTTTTATTCCTGTTTTTAATAGAATTGTAATTGAATTGATTGAATGAGTCCCTGATTTTAGTTTGTACTAAGTTTCTCAATTTACGAAATTCGGCTTGAATGATACTGTTTTAAGTTCTTTTGGCCAATCTACGTTTAGGATCTCTTTCCTTCATTAAGTTCTTGATATAAGAAGTAATTCAGGGAGTCAATTTCCTTTTTGCATGAAGAGTATGGAGAGGCGCGAATTTCTCAAATGCAGAGGATAAAAATGTGGTTAAGCATATCACCTTTCTATTAATATCCTTTCCTATGAAAATGCGATTCCAGTCATAGGTAGAGAGGTGCTTACAAAATTCAATTTCATTAATATTGGAGAGATTGCTTATAGATATAGGACTTATAATAGTGGAAGCATTGAAATAGAGCTGGTATTGGATGCTAGTGAGGTCATGGTTAGACAGGAATGATATTGAGTGTTGAGTGGAGGAGGTCACCTTGTCTATGTCATCAACAATCATCAAGTTAATCCACGTACTGGAATGTTATGTGGGATGAGTGGTATTGTGGGGAACTATAGATAGTCCTGCGGAGAAAACCACTGATTTTAAGTAATGTGTTAAGTTATTGGTGGCATTGAGATTCGTGTTTAGGTCGCCAGTAAGGACAATGTTATTATAGTTAGGTACAAGGTCAAAAATTTCAGCCTGAAATTCCCTACCATAAGAGGCATTAGGAGGTTTGCAAATTACACCCACCAACACACTCTCCTGAGGCAAAGATAAATTGATAAAAAAGTACTCAGCAGTTGGGTAATTGGCAAGAGGGTTCACTCCCACCTGTATGCCTCTCAAGCTGTCATGAATATAGAGACATACCTCACCCCCTCTTCTCTCATCTCTATCTCTACGAAAAAGTATGTAATGGTCAAGTGCTACGAGGCTCGAAGAAATGTTAAGCGTAAGCCAAGTCTCGGACACATCTATGATATGATAGGAACAGGACATAAAGTGATGTTTGAATTCTAGGTTATTGGCAGATAAAGACTGAGCGTTAACGTGACAGATATTTAAAGTTCCCGTTATAAGAATGGTGAGAAAAGATCAAATAAAGTTAGATGATAATAATATGCCTGAGATTCGTTAAATAATAGATCAAACCATTCCATAACACTATAGCAAGAGAGACTAAAAACCAACAAAATCCAGTTCACGTGATCACAATTGACAAGAGAAATAGAGGCACATCGATAAATATAAAAAATTATACTCAGGCGTATCCAGAGAAGTGAAAAGGCAGTAGGAATTACAAGGCTTACTGTGTATATAATATGCATAAAAATAGTCAATTTAAAGAGTTGACGCAAGGCTGAGTGAGCGTGGTAGTAGATACAAAATAAAGCGACAAATTGAGATCGATAATGATTCAGAGGCACTTCATATAATATGGCCAGGAGGCAGTAAATTGATATATAGAAAGTAGTATAACGTAATAAGTAGAAACAAAATGCAGTATACTTATTATAAGTGTTTGAATAGGTGAAACAGAAGTGTTTAAGGAATAACATAAAGAAATTTGAATACTTTTCTATGCGTATAAGCAAGATTAATTGAGGATGCAAAGTGAAAATTATCGAAATACATTTACCTGATTAGGAATAGCACTTGAGAAAAATCAGTACTAAAGTTGGCATGCAATTCCTGCGGAATATCGACGGCAAAACGCCAATGGACAAAGTCAGCAATGAGTGGGTTGTCAAAGAATGTGGTGTAGAAGAAACAATGATTGGCAAGAGTGAAAGAAATTTGTTAAGATGGTTTGGTCACGTTGAAAGATTGGATGAGGGGCGTTCAACGAAGTAAGTGTATTCATGTGAAGAAAATGGTAGCTTACCCAGAGGAAGACCAAGGAAAGAATGGTGAGAATGCGTGAATGATATTCTGAACAGAAAAGATATGAAGAGCCATAGAATCACAAATGCTTTCATGAAAACATGTATGGATGAAAAGGAAGTAAAAGTTGTATGGCAGAATAGGGATGTGTGGGGCAAAATGGTTTATAAGAAATGTGTGACAAAGAAAAGACACCTGAAACGAAAGATTTTGGATACTACGAGTATCCGAAATTTTGATTTTTTTAAAAAATTTTATTTGAAAAAAAAGATTTTTGATACTATGAGTATCCAAAATCTTCCCTTCCAGGGCCCACGTGGAGAGCTTTGCTTAGTGGACGATATTGGGGTAAAGAGTATGAATTTTTCTATGGGCTTATTAGTCAGTTTGAGTGCTTATGTGTGAAACGTGACGTACGATGGCTTTTTGAAGCTCTTCATCAGACTCGCGTAAAGTTGGCCTTACGAAGTTCAAATTTTTTTAAGCTTCTTTGGGCATACGTTTGTACTTCGTTTGTACTGTTTGTACATCCAATATTTTCGTTTGTACCCTCTTGGTTGCCAAGCTAGGGACAAACCAAAATTTCGTGTTATCCCCCCCAAAACGCATTTTTTCAAATTATCTTTTTGTTTTCATTTTTTTCATTGTATTAATGTTGTTAGAAGTCTATGAGAATTTCGTTGCAAGTTCAACATTTATTTTGACTTCAAAATATAGTTCAGAATTTGTACATATTTAAACAACCAACATTAAAATCCATAAGCCGATGAAAATATCCAATTTAAAAAAAAGCTAGTTAGGCCAGGTAAACATTTCGCCAGCCCGATCATCATTCAAAATCTTTTTTTAAAGGCACACATTATTTCTCTGAATTTGTACAAATTCCTGAAACATTCCATCATGGTCATGCATATTTACATAAATTAATCTTGCTTCTCGAGCGAAAGCTGTCAGATGTCTCTCTGACATTTTTCTGAAAATTGCATGGATCAAAAAACCTAGCATCTTACCTTGAAAATACTTCAAACTATACTCTCATCCCAAAAATTCATTTCAAATGCACCAAAACTCACCCCCTGTTGATATAAAAAATCCATTTTACCTGGATCCAACCAAACAGTATAATCATGCGTCCTAAACTGCCACCCAAGACAGATTCATGTGTAAACATCTTCGATAAACTTTAAATTAATCTAAAGTCTAAAATAAATTAAAGAATGAAGAAATCTTTGTGGAATCTACAAAATATTTCAAAGATTTCACAAAGATTTCAATAGATTGCAAAATACTTTAAGGATTTCAAACAAACGTTAACTCAAGGCCATGCTATATTTACCCGATTTCTGCCTTACCGATATATTTTTTTTCAAAAACTCACGTTTATGCGAATTGAGGTATTGAGTTCAAAATCTGAGAAATTATATAAAAGGCACTGAGGATCGTTTGTATGATCCTAAATTTCTCGGAACCTAAACAAAATTTTTCAAAAAAATTTTTTATAGTTTCAGAAATCCAGAACCATACAAATGTTCCTTAGTGCATTTTAATTAATTTCTGAAAAATTCAAGTCGATATTTCAGCTCTTATGGACGTAAGTTGTAGCGAGAAAAATGTCAGTAAAGTAGGAATCGGGTAAGTGTAGCGTTGCCCTAAACTAAAATCTTACATAAATCGAAGATTTCACCAAAATGTCAAAGATTTCAGAAATTTCACAAAGGTTTCAGAAAGATTTCAAGTATTATTTCATCGTGACGCAAGAAGCGCAGCTGGAGCGATGAGAGGGAGATGAGTGAATATACATCGGGAGAAGCGTAGCTGTTTTGGAGCGATGAGAGGGAAGGAGAAGTGGAGAGAAACAAGCGCCTGTTCTCTCTCCCTCTCATCGCACACAGTGTCTCCATGTACGCAGTTTAAGCCTGCGCCTAGCGTCTGGTGTAAGGACTAAAGAACTAAATGCGTTACACTCTTTCGTCACACAAAGCATTTAATGTTATGGCTCAGGCCTAACTCTCGATATCGAGGTCTAAGATGTTTACACATCAAAATATAAAAAAATAATATCGAAAACATCGACCAACTGAGCTTTGGAAGACCCAAAACTATACTACGTTTCTATATATGAACACAAAATATTAAAAGAAGGATTTGTAAAAACTATAATTTCGGCTCATTGGAGACAAATGTACAATACATGTACGCAACAAAAAAAGAGGGAGAAAAACAAAGAGTCATTCAAAACCAACCTATAAATTGGTTCTAAATCAACCCACAAAAATTATAATATGTAATTCTATTTATTTTGACGAAAACCCTTTTTACGAAAAAAAGAATGGGAGCCAATCCAAGAAGAGCAGTCTCCATCACACGTTTAAATAAAGATAAATTTCATAATTTTAATTGACAATGGTAAAGTGAGAACGACATTTAACGTGAATTGGAGAGTGTTAATTTAGTGAGTCCACATTTATCAGTCCATAAGCATTATTTAGTTTCTTACTTAAATATCGCCGCTGTCGTCGTATTAGCAAGGGCTGAGTTTTGGGGATGGTAGGTATATATATTTTTTCGGGATGGAAATATAGTTTCAAGACTTTTGAAAATAAGTAAAAATGACGTACAAACGTATGCAAAAAAAATTTGAAAAATTTAAAGTTCGGGGGAATACGTGAAGTTAGCCCCCCGAAATTAATTTTGCCCCTAATTTTGTAACCAAGAGTGTACAAACGAGAATACTAGGTGTAAAAACAGTACAAACGACGTACAAACGCATGCAAAAAAAAATGTGAAAAATTTGAACTTTGGGGGGCCAACTTCACACGGGTCTCCATCAGGAGTGATTGCTAGAGACTTTGATCAGCGACCTGTTTCGGAGCGGTATTGTGGGACGAGAACATCGTTTGAATAAGCAATACGCGACTTTTAGATTGATCTAAAATCTACCCCTTCTCCTACGCATCCCCTACGTACCCTTACCATATAAATTCCTTGATCCCCGGTAGTAAAACGATGATAGAACCGAATGAGTTACGCTTACCCCGAAAGGGATTTGGCTTAATGGTATAATGATAATAATAATAATAATAATAATAATAATAATAATAATAATAATAATAATAATACCTGAGCCGGTACCTCTGGAAATTTTTCCATGTACTTTTACCGAGGTTCTGGTGGTTCGGATTCCACCTTAAGCTGTAGGTTCCCCCATTATGCACTTGGCATTTGGTTACAAAAATATAAAATCATGATTAAAAATTTCAAAAATTATTTTTCATCACAGCTATCGAGTGCAAATAAATCCCGACGATGTAAAATGACCAATATCCAATAGTATGTTTGACGAAGCTTTTACGTCACTATTATTAGGAAAACAGTAAATAAAAATAAATAAATGTGCTATATTAAAAGGAATTAAAATTTTTATACTTCATGGTTAATTTGTGGTATTTAAAAGTGTTCAGAAAAATATTGTTGCTGCTGGGTACAAAAAGGGATTCAATTTAATAGATAACTTCTACTGATATGAAGATTCAAAACGCGATGAAAAAACGGGATCCAAAAGAATTTTTGTTAAGCTACCATTAGATGCATGAAATTTTTCAATACTTTTTAATGCAAGCCTCCTTACCGGGCACCCACACAATAAATTTTCAATGACTGGGTTTAACGTTTCTAGGTAAAAAACCAAATATACAAATCAGTAAAAACAAATATAAAAATACGTAAACCAAACTTGGAGACTTACAGGAAAAGAAATTCGATTTCTTGGAGGTGTGCTCACAATTGTCTGATTTTGATGGTTTCTCATTTGGTTTCCGAGGACTCCAACAATCAGAGGTCTCGTCTTACTCAAAGTTTGAATTGACAACATTTTGCTTTTTCAAAAATGCTGTCTATTTTCGTAAAGTGTTATTCGATGCAGAATTACTCTCACTTTTGGCTCCAAATGACTGCAAAACGATGAGAGCAACAAAATGTAACTCAGTAACTGCCTTCTTATCTCTTTTCGCACACTGGATCACTGGACAATGGCTGCGAACTGTGAAGAAAGTGAAAAATAGATTATTGGCATTATGACGAAAAGGCGATACTAACGCCCCTCAGTAAACTTGAAGGACCTTCTTGTGCAGTTAGTTCATATGTGAAGGTGTGTGATGTGGGATGTTAGTAAATTTTTCTGGTAACTACTTTCTAAGTATAGCCGAAGGAGGTTGGATTCTGTAGTTAGTGCGAAAAGGAAGATCTATGGATTTTTAATGAAACGATAATGGTAATTAGCAATTTTCAATCTTACCTTTTATCACAGATGCGTTTCGTTTAAGTTTTAATTAACAAGTCGAGTTTATGCATATGAAAGCTGTTTTGCACCGCACGGTAACATAAGCACAGATAGTGGGATTTAATTTATTCCAGTGACGTAAACTGGGAAGGACTAGGGCCCTTTTTTTCTCTAATTTCAAATTTAAAGCGAAGGGAAAGGTAAGGAGAAGACTGACCCTTTTCAAGAAATACTGGTGAAGCAAAAAGTTCCACTAAAAAAAATCAACATATTCAATCTTTAGTTTGGAATCTCCAGTATCGGACTTCGTTGTACTTTCGCCCCGGCTACGTCACTTGAAATAAATAAAAATGTTCAAAAATTTAAAATTAATACGATTTTTTGAAATATTTTTTAAATTAATACTTAAATAAAAACAAAAATTCTTATTCAGTTTGGATTTCTATATTCCTCGGTTATACAACCCTTCGCCGATAAATAAAAACATGAGCACTCTTAAGAAACTACATTTTTAGAATTTAAATCATTCTTCTTTTCCCTCCTTGTAGTGTTTGATGTTAGTTGAAACCCAGATTGGATATGAAAATATTCCAAAAAAAATAGCAACTCCATGTGCTACTTTCTCCTGTAAAATAAAAAAAACTATTAGTAAAGAAAAATAATCACATTTGTTAAATATATATTCAATTCTGCTTTTTCATAGATGAAGTTTTTGTTAACATGATAACTTAAAGACGGTTGTAGATAATTCGATGAAATTTAAAGGGCTTATTTTAAGCATTAATATTTTAAAACTGATGCAAGAATTTCTAAAAATATATTCATTACGTTTTTTTGGCATTTTTTTAAAATAATATTTTAAAAATGGATATTTTACAGTGAAACTTTTTTCATAAACATAATTCACAATTGATGTAAAAATATCAAAGATTCCTTGGCTCGAAAGGAATTGATTGACCTATTTGTATTTTTGTATTTTCATTGTACGTGCCCCCTAATACTTTATAACATTTTCATTATCAATTTTAAATTTAAAAAAAAATCATTAATGCTTCCTCTATGAGAAAGCAAAGTGTTCATCAAATGAGCACCAAACATTTATAAATATAAACAAAGTGGAAATACCCGAAACCGAATTCATAGATAGTTTTATTTATTGAAAACATGTTTATTTGTTAAAAAAAAAAATTTCAAAACAAATTCAAAGAATTTAGTTTAACATTTTATAGATCAAATAAGAAAGATTGTCAATTCATACGCATCTAAATTGTAAGCAAAGAATGCACAATAAACTTGGAAGTTTCATGAATTTTAATAAAAAGGATTAACTATTACAAAATCCCAATAATGGAAAAGCTTTCATTTTGATTTTTTTAAAAATATGGAACTTACTAAGAATTTAAAAAGTGTGCTTGCAACATTCTCTAATTTTTATTTCCTTAAGTTTGAACTATTATTTACACATTCGAAGGTTTTAAGTTAAAACTTTCTAACTTTTATTTTTCCCAATTGTGTTCCAACATAAAAATTGAATATGCAGTTATTTTTTAAATTAAAACTCTTTCTGTTTGAATTCTGTTTAATCGATAAGAATTTTCAGTTGGAGCAATGTAAAAGAATAAGACATGCATGTTTTAAGATTGAATCATTTCGAATTTAGAATGTACAAAATTGTACAATTTTGAATTGAAAGTTTTAATATGCAAACAGTTTCATGCCATACCGTTTTTTTATGTATAAATTCAAATTTTGCTAATTGTTTCCTTTTCCATATGAGATAAATAAACAGTTATATTATACATCTAGATTAAATATTGTTAAACTAATCTGATTCGACTATTCTATTACATTCTTTTACAGTTTATAATGCCTTGATAAGGACTTGATATCAAGTTGAAACAAATTGGCAATTAATAAAATTTAATATTAAACATAAAAAACGGTATAGGCCTAACAAAATTTATCATCATATTCACCGAAAAATATCAAATATAAAAATAGAATCTTGAATTCTTTCTTAAAAGGTCAGTAGCAGTCTTCTATAAAAAAAAGTTTAATTTGGCAAAATACATTTTCCACAATATAACATGAAAGTTTTTTAGGTTATATTTTATACTTGAAGGGTTAGGTGTAAGGGTCATGTGCGGGAAAGACGAAAATTCAATAATGGAAATCGACGGCGTGGCCAAAAATAGAAAACGTACATTCCTTTAACCTTAGAAAATTTAGCACTAATAACCAAAATAAAAGTTTCCTAATACAATATTTGATATATTTGTCTCAAAATGTGCATTACTGAACATTTTGCGACCAAATATCTATCAATAAAAGGACAATAATACGTGACATTACATAAGAAAATTAAAGTTGAATACAAAAGAACGGCTTACTGGAAAGGGAATTCGGTTCCTTGGAGGTGTGGAAACAACTGTAGTATATTTGTTTCTCGTTTGGTTTCCGATGACTCCAACAATCAAAGGCCTCGTCTTACTCAAAGTTTGAACGGACAACATTTTGTTTCTTCGAAAATGCTGGTTACTTGTACAACAGCACTTTTTCCAAGCTTTTCCAAATGATTGCAAATGACGCACAAAAGGTGTATGAACGTTTGTGGTGCGCACATGTGGGAAAATCGTTCGAAGGTGCAGTACAACCTAGTCAAATGAACTTCTTAATAATTCATATTCTAAGTGAAAAAAAAAGACATTTCAATTTAATCTCAATTTTTTGCTGAAAAAGTATTCAGTCTGTTCATAATAGCCCTTGCAACATTACATTTTTCCTCAAGAACTTTATTTTCAAATGACTGTCATCAATTTTATAAAGTTGTTTTGACTAGTATTGTACATATCTTCTCCTTGACAGCTGGCGTCCTGCCTTTGAATCTAGTGTCGATCAATATTGCATTTTTCGAATCAATTATTATTTTTCATAGATTAATTACCCTTTATATATCACAAAACTACTTGAAAATTCCATAATTGTTTATTGAAACTAAAATTATATTTTAAGTAAGAAAATTTAAAAAATGTAGGTTAATTAAAACTTGTCGATAAAATATTTTAGTAATTGGCAAATTTAAATAATATTAAGTATTCTTATAAAAAATCAATAATCTATTATTTTCTGTCAATTTAAGGGGTGGAGTAAATTAATTTTTTTAAGGTTGGGAGCCGTGATTTGAGCCTGGTTAGGGTTAGGTTAACTTCCGCCGCGCATCTGACCTAAGAGTCGTCTTGTCGCTAGGGAGAAATAATTTTAATAAAAAACTGAAAAGACGAGCTCGTTGACTTGACAAGTGTTGGGAAATTGTGGAATCGTGAAAAACAATGAAAATGAAGAGTCGGTTAAAAATCTGCCCTGAATTGACTTTTGAAGTGAGTTTCAGCCTAACGGGATCGTCGATTGTGGATCAGAATCGAGAGATATAAAATGAAATCGACTAAAAATGAATGCTTTCTCAGCCCAATTTGCCATAGGATTTAATTGGGGAGGTTTCGAGGCTCGTGCGATTAAAAATCAGCGATCAAAGTTGTTATTCAGTGCTTCGGGGTGCTTTTGAATGTAAACATGGCCGCCGGCGTGTTGTGCGATGGGTGTTTGTGTATCACTAAACTTGATGTTTTGCTGAGATCGTAACAAACGATCGGAAATATGTGCACAAAGGACCCAGGTAATTTTTTATTAATTAAAACTTTTATGTTATTATCTAATGGCAAAAGAAGAGTGATATAATTTCAATAGAGTTCTCTCTTTTCGGCATCGCGGTTTATTTCGGAGCACTTTTTTATCTAGGTCGAGTACATTCGTTTCAAAGTCAAACTTAATTTCGAAATTTTCAAGGAATAGTGGTCAGTACAAAATAGAATTTTGCTAATATTATTGTCGCCGGGTTTAAATTCTCTTTGCTGGATAAAGCGAAACAGCTGGGTTAGATACAATACAGCTGATAAGCACTCTTGACAAGTTCATCGTTTCTCCTTCTTTTTTGTGTGCAGATAAACAGTTGAGCAATATTGTTTAGAGAAGTGATATTTTTCATATATTTTAATTAATTTAATTAAATTCATAATTGAAGAACTTTTCATTTTATGTTGTTTTTTCTTTATTTCAAAATCCATTTTTGTGACATTTTCTTGGATATTTTCATGATATTTTTCTCTGTGGGTGTCATTCCAAATGCAGAAAAATTGAATTTATAATTCTCGTCAATGTCAACTTGCATTCTTGAGTGTTTACGATGCGCCGCAATTATTACGCAAGAATCCTCGTTCATTATTTAATAATTTAATTAAGTGTGATATTCAAGGTGGTTTCATTTTCATTTTTGTATTTTGAAGTGTATACAAGTTATATGAAGTGTAGTGTTTCGTGAAGCAGTCAAAATAAGTATAAATTAGGAATAAAGTACTTTTAAATAAGGCAGTTTTGAGTAGCTAATTTAAAAACAACTAAAAAACTTGAGCTGTTTTTCAATACAGTTTATTTCAAGCAATTTTTTAAATTTGTTTTCATAATGACTAAATGTTTTATAAGTTAAATTTTGAATTTAAAAAAATGAGGATTCTTCAGGTCTTGCTTTGATAAATTATAATTCTGTCATAAATCCAAAACACTGTTAAGTTGAAAAACAAAATTAATTATACTATACTTTTGTATCAAAAATACCTATATTCAAATTTCCAATTCATTTTAGAAATTTTCTTTTTAACTTAACTTCAAAACATCCGAAGGGAAATGTCGACTTTTAAGATTAATATTTCAAAAATAGCCACTGTTGAAATCAGAATTTAAAGTCAATCGACACCAATTCTTAACTGAGTATTCTGGAAATAAATCTCCGTCAC
>JAUMHM010000050.1:13388507-13420035 GCA_032362435.1 Melikaiella ostensackeni | reverse complement strand
ACGGATTAAAATCGACTTTTTCAAAAAAGTAAGTTTTTTGGCTTTAATTTTTAAACTAAAAAAGTTACAACTTTTTGGCTTAAGAAAAAAAGATGTGCAATCAAATTTCACATCCATATATATCTTTTAAAAATTAAAATGCGAAAATTTTTTCGAAAACCTGCAGGGGACTTCGTTTTCGCACGAGAAAATTGTATGTGCCCTTATTGCATCCGGACCCTCAATTGATGATATAAGAATGATAACCGCATAAGGACCAAAAGTGATATTTTACAGGATTAACAAAAAAAGTTTCCTGTGATAGGTTTTTGAACTTGAAACTTTTATAAAATTTTAGAACCGTGTGTTCCGTAACAACTCTACATTGAAGATGTGAAAACATTACGGAACAAGTTTTTTTATGTGAGAGGGAGGAAAAACAAAATGGTCCTTGGTCAGTTTTCCATCTCAAACATTTCACAACTCTGTAACTTTTTACAAAATCACAAAAATATTGTAAGGACTTTTTCGGGTCTGTGAAATATGTGCAATATATATATGTATTCTTTGACATGTCAAAATTTCGAAAAATTTTCGCACTGAATTTTAAGAATTTGTAAAAATATAATACGAGTATACATAACTTAATTTAAAAATTATATTTTTCGAGTAAAAGGAGAAATGATTTTTACATATTCCTTTTATATATATATCAATAAAGATTGTCCTAGATTACTTGAAAACGTTAAAAACAAAATTTCTAGCACTAGGTCCTCATCCAGTTGTCACCCTCATGTCTTCAATTAATTTAAAATATTTTTAATTCATCTATTCTTTACTTCCTAAGCCTCGGATTGTACGACATTTTCGACTTTTTTGGACTTTAAAAAAAAATCTTTCAAAATTGTACTGTTTTCATTTGTAACACTCATTGATCGAACATTTTAAAGTCGGAAACGTCGAAATCGAATATTTTCAAATTTGATCAATAAAAAGTGAACAAATTCATATTAGTCGTACTGTTTCAAAGCATAATTTCAAAATAAAAGCCTTTATTGCCCATATATTTTAAGTTGAATATCGTTCAAAAATTAATTATATGTATCAAATTGAAAGAGTTTTAAAATCAGCAATTTGATTTATGTAATCACATTCAAGAGTATAAAATATCAAATTGGAAGCGTTCAAAATGAAAAGAGCTTAGAATTGAACAATTTTCAAATAAATAAGTTTCAAGAGTAACGATATTTGAATGTGAATGGCTTCATGAATAAGCAATGCTAAATAAATGCATTCATCTTTTGTAATTTACAAAACCGCTGCAACGTAGTTTGGTGTGCTCGTTCATTGTATGGTGTATGTATTGCTTCTTATTTCTAATTGCTTATTATTATTTATTGTTTATTGTTTATTTGCCGTAGGTCATAAAAAGAGTATTGTTGTCATACACACATACGTGCGCGCGCGGACATTTTCTAAACATCTCATTTTCGGACTCCTGAGGTCGAATTATGTCGAAAAATGAAGTTGAAATTAAATGGAACAGAAAATTTCTATTTTTAGAAAGAAATATTTTTGACGTGGATAAATCCTTTATTTGAAGAATAATTCAGATATGGGCGTCCGTAAAATAAAATTGGAAGCTAATTTTATGCGACTATTCTTTTTAATGATATTATTTTCTTTTTCTAAATGTCTCTAATTTTTCTGGAATGAAACTATCATCGTGAGGTTTAGCATTTTTTTAAAATTACCTTTGAAAATCTTGGAAAAGACCTGGAATTTGGAAAACAAAATTCTGTAGCGACCCTAGTATAAGAAATCGAATTAAGAAGTTTTATACAAAATTTTGTAAAATGTTAACAAGATATCAAAGTAGCACTTCTATAAATTAAGTTTGGAATTTACGCAATAAAATCTTTCAAAAATGTGAAATATCTGCATAGAATACAAAATTATTAATATAATTTCATGGAATTTGAAAATCCATAGGATGTTATGCTAGAAAGAAGAAAAATCAAGTTACTTCATATTGTTTATTATTTTATGTGTTTTTCTATACGTATAGCGTTTGTTCTAATTTTCTGCCTTAAGGAAACATAAATATCACAAATTGGAGTTCTTTATCTGAAGTTTTTACTCTGTATTCCTGAAGAAAGAAATTTTTCGAAATTTAATGTGACTTATGTCACTTATGCGCTTTTTTAGAAAAGCATTCTGGTCGATCCGAGGCTTACATGATTTATATTATAAGTTTATTATTTTTAAAAATTCATGTCACTATTTTGCTACTGTTTTCCAGAATTTATTCCACTATTGACACTATTTTTGATCTTTGAAGTGAATCCGAGCCCTGCACTTTATATTTTCGCTTTAAAGTGTAGAATAACTCATGTTCAACAATTACACAAGTTATGTACCTTTCTAGAATTAAATTAGATATAATTAGTATTTGTGTTTCTCTTTGAAGGTCCAAGCACTGACGCACACAGGTCGAATGCGACCGAGTCCTCTCGAGGAAGCAATGGAACTTTATCAAATAGGCAGATTTCTCGAGCTCGACATTCTTTCTCAAGGCTGTGAAGATCTTATATTAGAATGGCTCACTCTCGAATCGCTTCCAACCGTGCTTCGGTAATAATAAATTGCCAATTTTCCTTATCTTTAATTATCTTTTCTGCATTTCCGTGGACTAAATTCACGAAACCCGCTTTGATCACAGATGGGGAAGTCAGCCACACGGATCCGCTTGGGTTCACAGACAGGCTCTCCATTACCTTCGGGAGGAATTCCAGCCAGTAACTTCTTCCCCGATTCTTCACCAGTTAGACCTCGTGCACTTGTCAAACGTTCTCCAGAGTCATTTTCTTCAAGCGAGTGAACTGGAAGTGCTACAAGCTGTGCTCAAGTGGGGAGAGCAAGAGCTGGTGCGCCGAATGGAGGATAGAGAACCGAACTTACTCAGTCACACGGTTCATTCCGTGGCAAGAAAGGGTGTTAAAAAAAGGGATCTTAGTGATATAGAGTTACGGGAAATACTGAGCGAGCTTTTACCACTTGTTAGGATGGACCACGTTTTGCCGCCCAATAGCGAAATTCTTTCACAGGTGTGTATTTTTTTTACTTAAAGGGGATGAAAGGTTTCAGGACTTAAAATGTTGCGTAGTCCGACACACTTTGTGTAGTCTAGATTGTAGTCCGATTGTCTTACCTCATATTTTTAAAGTATTCAAAATGAATCAAATCTAATAAGAAAATCCAACTATTCTTGGTTGGGAAATCATACTTTTTGGTTAAAAATTGTATTATTCGGTTGAAAATTTAATTATTTTGTTGAAACTCAGCACGTTTGTTAGAGTCATCCTGTTGGGTGGAAAATTGAACTGTTTTGATGAAAATTCCACTATTTTAGTAGAAAAATCACCTATTTGATTGAAAATTTCTATTTTCGGGCTGAAAATTTAGGTGTTTTATAGAACATTCCTCTTTTTGGCTTGTAAATTCAAAAATTTAGTTGAAATTTTTTTTCTCTCTTGACTTGAAAACCTTTCTTGGTTGAGAATTCAACTATTTTGTTGAAAAAATCGTCTTTTTTATTTGAAAATTCATCTCTTTTGGTAGAAATTTCATATTTTTATCAAAATTCAACTGTTTGTTCGAAAATTAATCTGTTTTGTTTGAAGATTTAACTACTTTGTTGAAAATTCGTCTCTTTTGGTTGGAAATTGGTTGGTTGGAATTTTGGACTTTGTTAAAAATTCATTTTTGTGTTGAAGATTCATCAATTTAGTTGAAAATTCATGTTTGTGGTTGAAAGTTTAACTATTTTGATGAAAATTTGTCTTTTTTTGGTAGAAAATTAATCTAAAATTAATCAAATTTAAAGCGTTTGAAATAAAACTACTTTGAATTAAACAAGCAAAAACGATTCTTCATAAAGTTATTAATGTTTCTCTGACTTTAAAATAATTAGGCAATTAGAAGAGGACTGGTTTCAACTCCTCCGAGTCATATGATAGGGGATGAGCGAGAAAATTTAAGAGTGAATGCTTGGATAAGAGACGGGAAGAAGAACGGACTCTTTGTGAGGCCTCGATTATTCATGCCTTATTACGAAGAAATTAAGGTATAATTATAAAGAAAGAAAGGTAAAAAATGTTTGTGAAAGGTAAAATGAGGACACTCATTTCTGATATTCTCATTTTTATCTTCAGGCTCTAGTCGAAGAACAAATGGTACAAGAAGCGGAATTGGTGAGATTAAGAAGAGCACGTTACATTCCTGACATTCCAGATACGCTTTACATGGTCGATGAAAAACCGAGAGCCATGGGAGCAGTAGGTGTCGATATTTTAGCAGCTGCTCTTCCAGGTAATATAATTTTGTTCTTCTTGTTATTAAAGTTCTCTTCCTATTTTCATATTGACTCGAGTGTTTCAGTGGCCTTAACGATTTTTATTACATGTTGCTTTTATGTTTTTTTGCTTGTATAAATAAAAAACAGTACCTTTCATAGTTCCAGATACTGCTACAATGTCAGCGATGCTGAAACGAGAGCAGAAATTAAGACAATCTCCCAGTTGTCAGCGCGCAATTAGTTTACCTTTATCTTCTCGCCACGAGATTAATAGGCAAGTGCGACTTCGTGTTGTCAGGGAGTTCAACTTACCAGACGCCGTGGCAGACCTTCTCGAGGTAAGTAATAAAAATTAACTAAATTTCAAATAGAGATGACCTGGATAGTTTGTCTTTTTGTACATTCTCTATAACACATCGGGATCTTTTTATAATATATAGATAATATACCAATATTTTCACACCAAAGTCTTATGCGTAAGTTATCAACAATATTTTGTCATCGCATTACGTATGAATGTAGAACCGTATTTTAAAGACTATCACCGTATTATAATTGTATCTATTCCACAAACCGTCCTTTTCTCCCATAAGTCTTCACAATATGCATCAATTTTCAATCAAATTCTTTACTTGTATCTAAGTCTGACAATTTTTCTGCAGTATTTATATCTTCAACATTCTGCACAGGTTCACGAGCGGTTCGAACAATTTTTACCATCATTAAACATTGATTTAATTTCCGGTGAGCTGATTTAACAAGATTCTCATTGAATAGCTTCCTCGAAAAATCGGTAACGTCTACGTCGAATGTCTTCAAGAAATTGATGAACACCGAATAGTAAAAACTTATCAAATCGTCCAAACTTTCATCAATGACCTGTGGCTTTACACTTGTCATTATGAAAAAGACCAAATTTAGGGAAATCGGAATTATGAATTTAAAAAAAATCCTGCCGTCACTTATTTAATTACCAAAGTTTTCTTAGCTCCTTGACAGATTTTGAAATGGTGAATAAAAAACTGATTTATTTTTGTTAATTACAGATTTTTGTCCGAATATCAGGGAAATGGGTATACTTCTTTTCTAGTTTGAAATTGTGAAATTTAAAAAGGCCGTGTCTACGCACAGCGAACTTCGCTGAGCCTAGCACTTTCTCGTCTGTTTCTTCTACGTCCACTGATTTTTTTAAACATAGCAATACCACATAAAATTATTATTATTGTTGGAAAGATTTTTTGTATTTTTTTTTCTCGGGTGAACCCAGTTTCCCATTATCAACCACGGACCAATTCAAGTTCCTGATGAGTTAAAGATGTTAAGAATTCAATACGATGTGTGAAACCTCTTGCGATGATATTCTAGTAGGTCCAAAATTAGGCGTATGGTATAATTTGGAGTTTTTCATTTACCGCTGTTGTCCTTATATATAAAAATATCTCGCTGACATTTATGTTTTAAAACTGACACATGACACATTCAACCCATCTATACAATTCCACGATTTCGTAAAATAAAAATGAGTATATCTTTACTAAAGCTCGTAAACAGACATACACTAAACCAACTTACGTTTACAAGAAACGCGATATCCAGCTGAAAATTTGGGAAACTGAATAAAAAGCACTAAGGAACATGTGTCTGGTCTAAAATTTTCATAATTAAAGAAAACCAGTTTTAAAAAAAAAAAAAATTTTATGCTTTTTTTTATAATTATAAAAATTCAGGAGCAGACAAACGTTTCTTAATGTTTTTTATTTAGTTTCCCAAATTTTCAACTGGATATTGCGTTTCGTGTAAATATAATTTGGTTCTTAAAAAATGGGAAAACAAATTTTTTATGTTACCCTCACAGGTCATACATTTTGACAAAATTTGTCAAGTTTAATTAATTTTATCTAACTTACAGTATCAAAAAATTTTAACATTTTATGAAAAAAATATTGGTGTGAATAGTCAAAACAAAAGAGAAAGTGCTAGATTCACGGAAATTCGGTGAGCGTAGGCAAGTCAGATGGGAAAGTGCTGGATTCATCGAAATTCGGTGAACCTATACACTACGATTTAAAAATGCATCTCTATTTGAAGTCTTGAAATCTCAACTTTAAATTTCGGACCTTTTTATTTCGAATTTTTTAGTTTTAGGAAGTGTACAACTGTACAATATTACATTCTTGAATTTTGCTATAAAAAATTGTGTAATCATTTTTCCTTGCAATTGGTTACATTCGTTCACGGACATTTAAGACCAAATCAAAAAATCCATCAGGCCTTTTTTTAAAAAAATCGGATTTGTATGTTTAATACAAAAAAAGTGAAAATTAAGAAATTAAATTCAGAATAAATCAAAATTTATATTCTTCTTTGACGTTCTACATTCAAATTTAACTGCGAAATTCTTAGAAAGTAAAAGAACCAAGAATCCAACGATCAAAGTCGCACAAAACATTCTTAAATGTCTCGACTCAAATTTAAAAAAAAAATGAATAAAACAAAAGGAAAGAAAAAGAAGGCACCCTCCAAATCCTCTTCCTTCTTTTTTTTTCTTGTCTTTTTTCATTTTTATTTATTTTTTAAATCACAATCAAAAAATATTTACACAAATCTACCTACGTTTCGGCGTTCATTCAACACCCTTTTCAAGGCAATAATAACAAATTTTTCAACAAGTCAAAACCCATGAGGAAATCAGGATGTTCTCCTCATGACATCTGACGCATCTGACTGAAAACTAAAAGCAAATTTGTGATACATGGTTTCCTCATGGGTTTTGACTTGTTGAAAAATTTGTTTTTATTGTCTTGAAAAGAATGTTGTATGTACACCGAAACATTGGTACATTTTTGTAAATGTTTTTTGATTGTGATTTGAAAAATAAAATTTAAAAAAGACAAGGGAAAAAAAGACGGAAGGGGATTTTGGAGGTTGCCTTTTTTAGTATCCTCTTATTTTATTTTGGTTTTTCCGAATTTGAATGGAGAGAGTTAAAAGTGTGTTGTCCAGATTTGATCGTTATTCTTGGTTTTTTTAATTTCCAAGAATTTCGTAGTTACAAAAAAAGTAATTCAAAGAAATCTGACAATATTATAATTTTCACTAAGAATTGTTTTAATTATAAATTGTACATTTTTAAATTAAAATTTTTTTTTAATTTACGATTTTATTGATGAACTTTTGAAATTCAATAAGGGAATGTTTGTTTTTCATGCATAAGAAATGAAAGTAGACAATATTTATTATTAATTGTGATGTTTATACATTATTGTCATTTTTAATTTAATTTTTCTATTGAAATTCGGAAGAAATGATAAAAAAATGCAGCAAATTAGGATTTCAATCGTGGTAAATTGTGCTTACTATATTCCGAAAAGGCAAGTCCAAGCGTAAAAAAGAAACTCAGGATGACATTATCATACCCGAGCATAATTTACGACGATTTTGATTGTAGTTTGCTATATTTTTCATTAGTTTGTCAATTTTCTATAGAAAAATTATATCGAAAACGACAATAACAAATAAACATCAATAAAGTCGTAAATTGAAGTTTTAAATGTTGGTAAGTTTTATCTAAAAATAATATCATGGATTTAAAACAAATTTCAGTGACAATTATGATGTGTTTAGATTTCTTCTAATTACTTTTGTTGTATTAAATATAAAAATCAACCTTTTTTAAAAAGAGCCCAATGGATTTTTGTTTGTTTGTGGTTTTAAAATGTCCGTAGGATTATTAACTAACATAATGAGTCACATCTGGTATGCAAAAATTCATTCGATTTATTAGTTTATGAGTAGGTTGGTTTAAACGAATCAGTCACGTGACAGGCCTAAACATGCCCTTAAATTACTTTAAACTATATAATTTTGTACAGTCTCCTTTAAAAGTAGTGTCAGTTCACATTTTTTCATAAAGCATTAAAGTTTTAGGTTTTAAAAATCAGTTTTAGTTATTTGCATACCTTCGTAAAATTGCAGATGAGAAAAAAGATTGACTTGTAGCGTACAGGCGTTTGGAATTCGATTGAAAGTTGTTAAATTGATATCTGCGTATTTGAACTCTCGGAGTACAGGGTTATCGAACTAAAAAAATTATTGTATTTTTAATGAGAGATTTTCGACTTATCTACTCGTAAATTAAAAACTGGTAAAACATATTAATCCAATGTAAAAAATTTCAGTTTCTATATTTCTCTTTTCCTCTTATTATTTGTGATTACAATTTAGATAATCAGTTACAGAATGTATTATTCTTTATTATTTTATAACGATCATTCTGTCAGTCATTCGAAATTGTCTCAAAATGTTGTGAAAATGTGACAATTACTAAAGTAAATTCCATTTATATAACTATTGTTTTGTTTATTATAACAGAGTTTCCGTTTTACATTTTTATATTTTATGAAATAGAAATCTGAAATTCAAAATTTTTATTTAAACATGTTTATAAATTGTTGTGAAATTATTTAAAATCACGTAAGATCTACATAGTATAGACAAATAGTAATTGGATCGTGAAGTTCATCCTAAAATTTACGTGTCACTGATGTAACGGTAACATTTTTTATTTTTCATACCCCTCAAAGTATTTAAAAACGGTTTTCCTAAGACATTATATTATTGAAGCTTAATCTTTAAGAAATAATCTAATTATATTTAGCTAAGACTTAAAAATCAGGAGTTTGAAAAGCATTATTGAAAATAAATTGAGATAATAAAAGTTGAAGTACTCACTATTTTGTATTTGTATGCATTACAAATATTCTGTACAAATCAGATTCTGTCTCATCTCAATGCTCATATAAACTACTGAAGGCAATTTTTCGAACACATTAGGTCAATCTTAGATTAACAATACTTATTTCATAGTAACTGAATACGTAGATTTTCTTATCGGACAGGTATAGTAACACAAATAAATTAAATTCTCAATTTTGCAATCTAAACACTTTCACTGGATAACGTTTTATTTCTTTCAATATGAAGACTTAAAGTTATAACTTGCTGATACACTGATTTAGACTACTAAGATAAAAATTAAAATGTAATTAAAAGGCCTGATCATTTAATATAATGCATTATATAACTAAATCTAAAAAAAGCACGAGCGTGCTAGCTTGTCTATCATTTAAAACCTAATCAGGGAGAGATACTTTCTCATCACAATATCTTCATCTCTAGAAACTTATTAAAAAATAATCCCCTTTTAAAAATCTATCTAATCCACGAGCCATCCTCTTCTCGCATAAGTTTTTACAGTATGTATCAATTTCTCGTCGTTTTCTTTACTTCTTCCCATGTCTAAAAAGTTATCTTTATTTTGGATATCGTCCACTCTGCGGGCAGATCCACGAGTGGCTTGAATCACTTGCACCATCATTAAGCACTGATCTAGTCTCCGACGAGCTGACTCGACCAAATTCTTATCGAATTGCTCCCTGGAAAAATCGTTCACATCTACGTGGAACGTCTTCAAGCAATCGATAAAAGAAGAATAATATGAATCAATCATTTCATCCAAACTTTCATCAATAACCTTCGGCTTTGCACTCGACATTATCAGGAAAATCAAATCACGACAGCCGTTTTCATATTGAGTCAACTGGAGATCCACCATCTTCATGTCGATTATTTTACCAGATTTGTCGTGTCGGAAAAGCATATTATTTACCCAAAAATCACTATGGATTAAAGTTGCCCAAGGTTCCTCTGGTTCTTCTTCTATCATTGAAGCACCATACTCTATTGTTTTGGCAACTCTCTCCATGTAAGGTTGAGCTTCTTTCATCGTCTCAAGATTTTTAAGCGCTTTGTTGATCATATCCTGGACACATCTGATTGTAGCTTCATTGAACAAAGACGCCAAACCTGGTAGTATTAGTTCCTTGAAAGCCTTGGGCTTTTTAATTTTATAACAAATTGTAATTGCATGCAGTCTAGCAAGTTGTTTAATCGCAAAGACCATGTGTTCCTTGTCCATGCCTGAAATTCGATCTTCTGTATCGTAGCCTTGAACCTTCAGATTTTCAAGAATAATCGTCGCCTGGTCATCAAACTTCTCCCCATCTTTCACACCCAGTCGACCTCCGAAAAATCGAGGCACTAGTTTGATTAACTCGTTTTTCTGAATACCGTTCTCGACTTGGAATTTGATTAGTTCTGGGGCTATGATTTTGTAGAAGTAGATTTCCTTATAGAAAGACATTGGACTGTTGAAAAGATCTACAAGGTATTCCGATTTTGGAGGAAGCTTAGCGATGAGGTTCAAATTTTCTGATTTTCCATTTTCTTTAACATTTAGATTCAGTGCCAGGATCAGACTTCCAAAATTCTCGCCTGGATCCACCAAGTGTTTCCATTGCATGTTTTCTATCTTGAGTTGGGATCCAAGAAATTCTCGAAGGACGCATTCCAAGTTTTGAATAGGAGGGGCTCCGTTTAGATTCGACATCACTGGAAAATATTATTAATAGTTAGTTTCTGACGATTCCCGGGAGATTAAAGAATCTTCATAGAGAGAGAATTTAATGCTGGACTCACAAAAAATATACCGTAAGGTCAAATTCATACCAGTCATAGGGAAGCGTGAGTGCGAGTGAAACACCTAGTTAAGGAGGTGCGATGATCATATTGTATAAATGAATAGGTTTTACGTCATTGTGCAAAATTTGATGTGATGTATCGTTGCTAGTCTTGAAGATATTTAGCTATAAAGTTAGTGATTTCTGCATGGGGTCTTATGGAAGAGCAGTTGCTGCGCTGTATATAATGAATTTTTACGGCTAGGATTTTAATACGATTTCGCAAAAAAATATCTAATAAGATAGTTCATATCTTTCTGAATTCAGATATGTAAACAAATATGGGTCTTCCGCGGATATTTATCTCGTTTTTTTCAAATTACCGAGACATTTCTGAAATTTTCTTATACTGGGCGACCAACGGCATTGTAGCCGGCGTGTGCCGGCCCGATAGCTGGCAACGTCGCGTCTATACTGCCGTGCAAATGGTGAAAGACGTATCTACATTTTTTTTAGCGAAATTGAGTTGAAGTCATCAGCATATTCCTTACGATTCCCCTGTCTTATTTATATATGAGAAACATGAAAATTTTGATTAGAAAGTTGTTAATTTTAAGAAATAATTTTTCTGTATCTACACTTGACACAGTCCATGCAAGTGGAAAAAGACGTGTGAATTGGACATGTGAAATTTACGTTGTGTTGTAAGTTTATTAACTAAAAAATTGAATGTAAAATAATATTAATTCTTATGAATGTAAATGAATTTTATATCTTCAACCATATTTTCAGCATGCAAATACATGCCAGTCAGGAAATTCGATAAATTTATTTCATATATAAATAAGCGTAAATAAGTTTTTTAAACACTGTCCTTTCGAGTAAAATAATAATATAAATCCAAGAAATTTATAAAGTTATAATATTACAAAATTATTTAGGTTTTCTTCTTGAACGTTAATTTTGTATTTGACTGCAATATTTACTATTATTTTAATAATTTTGGACAAGTAGAACGTTTCACGTAATTTTCCCGAATAATGCCAAGGAATTTATTATTGCTAAACAAATGTTTTTTTCACTTACGGCCTTGCGTATTTAAGGAAATGCAAAAAGACGTAACTGAAAATTAGCCTAAAAAAATAAAATATGTTCTTTTGCCCCATAGTTAAAAAATTGAGTATTTTTGTGTATAGCAGCATACTTGGTTTTTAAAAATTAGAACAAGGGTGAGTGCGGTAAACTGAAATGTATTTTCGCCGCCAGCGGAAAGAAAGTTGTCCAACCTGCATTTACGTCTTTCACCATTTGCACGGCAGTATGGAACTCACTTTGTGTCTGAACTAACTTTGAATGAAAGGTCACAGCACCCTAAATTTTTTTCTTGATTTCGATTTATGATTCGAAAATAGTGTGCAAAATAAATTTTAGCTAAATCTCCGGAGCCGTTTTTGAAAAAGTGTTTTTAATGGTTAAAAATCGATTTTTTAAAAATAAATTTGATACATTTGCTTTTTTCCCTTTATTGATAAAAATGTAGTAGCTTAATATAATGTCAGTCCTTATGAACGAATAAACAAGAAGTTAAATTAGTTTTACAGATGTCGAGCATTGTATTCTTGTAATGCTTTTAGTAATTGACTCGAATAATCATATTGAGGATGTGTGCTTGAAACTTCGTATTTAAGCCAAGTTGTTTTAAAATCCGAATGTACAGATTCCATGGCCTGTTCGCTGAAAAGCCAAGGCATTTTCCTATTTTTCGACAAAAATCAGGAACATGAAAAAAATAACGTAAACTTTAGGTGTACACTCAACTCTCGAGTTAGCGCGGGTCTCGGGCCGTATGAACCATTTCCAGTAGGAATACATAATATTAGTTAACTGTATTTTATGCAAATGTAGATTCTTGTTATCATAAAGGATGAACCTTTTTTAATAATGAAGACTAATTAATGAAAAGAGGATTTTCCGCGTGTATTTGAAAATAAGTGCGAAAAATGTACGCAAGTGTGCGAGCTGCCCGCTTTGTCGCTACGGTATTGCGTGATTGCCTTAAGGACGCCGCGCGTCTTTCCCTGTCCCTCGGGCTCCTCGTCCACGAGTGCGAGCTGGCAGAATTCTAGGAACGTAGTAAGACGAGGCACGGTATATCGAGATTTGAGTGTAATTGAAACGTTCATATCGCAATAACTTCTCTGAAATTCACAAATATAGTCCAAGTATTTTGGTTCTAGAGTTGTGGAAAAACAAGAATCAACTACGACTTGAGAATCGTGAAAGCACCTACCATATTTTAAAAACCCCATGCTACAAATTCCACGCATATATCAAGTTTATTCAAAAGCATTTTACAAGAATTATCCGCGAGCGCAGGACTTCCGTGTACAAACTCGCGAGTTACATTACACATTTTGGCTCAAGCATGAGATGTAGTTTTGGTGGTGGAATTATTTCCAATATTTTTGTGT
The DNA here is from genome assembly GCA_032362435.1 of Melikaiella ostensackeni. Classification (NCBI taxonomy): domain Eukaryota; kingdom Metazoa; phylum Arthropoda; class Insecta; order Hymenoptera; family Cynipidae; genus Melikaiella; species Melikaiella ostensackeni. Next base: position 13,406,710 of record JAUMHM010000050.1, on the reverse strand, counting down.
CACCATCTTCCGAGAAAATTATAGGATTATGCGTACAATTGCGTGAAAAAAAATGCAAATTTATCTTATTTATTTTTTTAAAAAATCGATTTTTAACCCTAAAAAACAGCTTTTTCAAAAACGGCTCGGGGGATTTTGGTAACATTTATTTTGCACACTATTTTTGAGTTCTTCCGAATTACCGTACTATTCAGGTGAATAATACGGTTGTTCGACTTTGTCATACACCTGAAATATTATTGACTTCTAGCAAAGAATAATTAGGCAAAATTTATAATAATTGAAACGCAATATTCAAAGTTCAGTGAAAGTAATCCAATTTCTTTGTATGAGATATAAGCTGAAAAGCGAACCATAAATATACAGAGCAATTTTCATAATATAATTTTATATATATGGATCATTCCAAAGTTTTTTTAAATTCGAGGTAAAATTCTGCGCGACCATGTCAGCGATTTAGCGGGCGACCTTTTCCCTAACAGCAGGTTCCCAAAAACCCCCAAAAACGAAGTATTAGACTTTTTGAGTCAGAACTTTACGTGACATTTTTTTTTTAATTTTATTTTTTCGTCAATTTTGATTTTATTTTCAAACGTACATAAAAAAGTTCATTCGTAAGCAAATTTAAAGCTCAATGGCTGAATTTATTCGTTTCTGACGGTAGTTTTAGAAAAAATATTTACTATATACGTATGACAAAGTCCAAAAAAATAAGGCCATCTTCGAAGTTGTCTATAAATTTACCAAATTTCACCAAAGTTAAAAGAGCTGTCAATTTCTCATTTTCAAGTATAGCGATCTCGCTTTTGTATAAAGTTATAAGGTATATTATACTAAATAAAAATTTCATGGTAATAATTTTAGTGAAGCCTTTGTTTCCTCTGACATAAATATTTACAAAGCTAAAAAAAGCTACTTTTCATCAACTTTGCCATTTTCACATTGACTTAATTGCTATAGTCCAAACTTTGTGTGTGAATAATATATGTAAATCCATGCATTCATTTTCGTACAAAAAAAAACCTCAGACGCTTTTCTGTGCATTTTAGTTTTTTAGATACAGTGAATTTTTTAAGCGACCTGTATTTTCATGGTTTTTATGATTTATTTTTAAAAATATTGCTTTTATATAAAAATATTCTACAGTAAAATTATGTATATCGCAAAAATACAACTTTTTTATTCAGAACATTTTTTAATTTAAAAAGTTTTAAAATGCAGTTTTGAAGACTTGAACAATTAAAAATTAAAAGCTTTGTGAATATAAATTAATTAATGACTTTTAAAACTGAACTGTAGATCGAGTATTAAAAATTGAACAATAATTGATTTTAGAAGACGATTCTGAATCTGTTTAAAATTAAACAATTTACAAATTTTAAAGTTAAAAATTGAACTGTTTCAATTCGAAATTCTTAGTTGTTAAATAAATGTAAACGTCCGATTGGAACTTTATAAACTATTTTAAATTTTCAAATAATTTCAAATTAAAAGATTCATAATTAAACGCTTTTATTTGATTTCAAATCCTATTCAAATATTGTTTTAGTCTAAAATATTCCGTCTTTAACCCATTCAATTTGAATTCTTTTAATTTAAGAAAAAGGGAATTTTTTAAATATTTAGCAATATTTTACTATTTATTTAAGATGAGAAATTATAAATTAAACATTCCAAACTATACAATTTGTAACTGAATTGTTTGCAATAGAAAATCTTGAATCGTTAAGATTTCAGTGCTACATTCATTCTCTGAACGCTACAGTTTTAATTGTTCCATTCTTTAAATTTTTTATTTGTAAGTGAAAGTGTTAAATTTTGATGTATAAATAACAATTGAACCATTTTTTATTCAAAAACGACTCAAAATTAAAATAATTTAACTTCTAATTTAAGAAGTGTTCGGTTAAACAAATTTTTAATCGTTAATTTTTTAATGCTTCTGACTTAAAATTGTTTAAAATCATATAATTTTGAACATTTCAAATTTATTGATTCATTCTTCAATTTAGAGCATTGAAAATAATATATATCGTTGATTTATATTTTTTAACCAGAAATCTTTTGAATGTTCAATTGATAAAAGTTGAACATTTTAAATTTTGCATTTTAACGTCATTTAGTTTAAAATCGCTCAATTGAAAAGTATTAAAAGCTTCCATTTCATGCGTGTAAATTACTTAGTGTTTGAATTAATCGTTTCTGTATAAAAAATGTTTTAAGATTTAATTGTAAAAGTTTAAAATTCAAAAGAGTTTCATTTTGAGTACTTTAATTTGCAGTTCAGTTTTGATTACTTCCAATAAAAAATTTTCAGCTCTAAGAGTTCGAATTTTTTAACTTTAATGACCGTGAGAAATTTTCGCAAACCGGGAAATGACCGGGAATTTTTTTCCTCGATTAAAACGGCCACCCTGAATAACCTTCTTATTACTTTTGTTGACTTTTTGTTTCCTCATAACGCAAATTACAAAATTTCATTAATAAGGAGACTTTTTATTTCTCGAAACTTGAAAAAAATTTAATGTAAAAAATTTAACAGTTTAGTTAATTTAAGATCTGAACAATTGAAAGTGTTGATGCTCGAATAACCCAAGATTGAATCATTCAAAATTGGACAGTTTTAGATTTGACGTGCTTAAAATTGAACAATATTTAATTCAAAAACACTTGAAATAGTTTAAATTAAGTAATTATGATTGGAAATGCTGAAAATTTTGAGGCAAATTGTATGGTTTCAAATAATCGTTCAAATCTTGTACTCTACAGATTTTAAATTAAAAGCTTTAATAGTTGAACGACTTCTAATTAAAAACATTCAAAAATGGGTAATTTCAGATTGGAACTTCCATAATTAATCAAGTTCAAATTTAAAAGGTTTGAAATTAAACTGCTTTGAATGAGATATGTAAGTTCAAAATCGATTAATTGAAAAATGAAACATTTAATAATTGTACATTTCCAGACTGAAAACATTGATATTAATTAATAGTTTGAATATAAAATTTGAATTTTTAAATGCAGGGTTTACGAGTTTGAACGATTTTCAATTGAAAACCTTCAAAAATCAAGAATTCCATATTGAAGCATCCCGTTCCATAATAATTATTCAATTTCATGTTTGAAGATTTTGAAATTTTTTATTTACTTTTTTCAATTTTTCTATCACCGAATCGCCCTAAATTGATTTACAATTCTTTTCTTTTCATGTTGAAATTTGCAAAAATAAAAAACCGCGATTCTTTTCGAAAGAATTAGAAATTAAATAAGAAAAATGAATAAATGCGTATATAGTTTTTATATAATTCCCACATTTTTCTTCTCATTAGACACGTTTTTTTATGTAATAATGGCTGATTTCATAATAGGAATACATTAGTTTCAATTGTCTATTACGTTATGCATCGGTTAGAGCTTCAAGTTAATGTCCTAAAGATGACTCTTATTTTTCTATTGAATCAAAATCTTGCATTATCGCTTAAATAGACAATTTACATTTTCGCGATTTATCAAATTTCATAATCAACAGACCTGCCTATTTTCTAATCATGAAAAAATGTAATGCAAATTGGAAGAGGAATTATGCGATGGTGATTCAGTTATATTCTTAATCATTAATAAGCGGTTAATTTAAATTCAATTCTTGTATTTAGCACGTGTCTTTCATTGTCTGGAACCTGAATATATGAAAAAAATATTGACACAAGAATTCTCGCCTTTAAAAGTGAAACGAATTAAAATTGATGAGACCACGTTTTCCAATCCTATATTTGGTTTTTCATTCTTATGCGTTACTTTCAGCATATTTGACTGTCTAATTTTCATTTCAATAGTTTGTTTCCGTCGACCCTCTATTCAAGTTGCAAATTAAATTTTATCACTGATAAAAATAGTTTTTTAGGAATCTTTTGAGGAATTATTTATTCTTGTAACTATAAATTGAGGTTTCAAGTTTTTTCTAAATTTTTGTAATTATTGCATCATTAATTCTTCTAACTCTTTAAACAGGAAAATACATATATCACTTTTGTGTCAAGTTCTTGGCTCTTAAAAGTCATATTAATATGGATTTGTGACGATAAGAAATTTTGTTTACGAGGATGCCCTATTTAAATACCAATTATTCATGAAGACTTTGAACTGCAATAGCCAATTATTATGAATTCTTCGCTCATTACTTAACGCACTATCAATTTTTTTAGCCCTCATAAAGTGTAACCTTCATGAAACTTTTTTCTATAATTTCATTCCTTTTCGTCAGAGAACTCGGCATTTTATGTTTCTAGTTTGTTTTATGTGAGAAAAAGGCATTTCTAGGGTCATTGACCAGTGGTTTTTCTAAATTACTATGTATAATTTCATAACTGCAAACAGAATTTAATTAATTTTTTATCTGCAATTTCAAAGACTTCGTATTTGACCTACATTTAATATCTTATTTATATTAGAAAAAAATTGTAGATAATTCTTTAAGGACGTTGAAGATAACAAAATTAATTAAGCATTTCAAGATTAAAGACGCAGAATGTGATATTTAATAAAGATTCTCCTTGATGTTAGTATTTATTTAGGTATTTAGATTATTTTGCAAAGTTATCTTAATAGAGGTTTGCATCAAATATCAGTTTAGTTTTTATGTTGCTTTTTTAATTTCAGTTGAACTTTCTTAAACAAATCTTGTGTAGTGTTTACTTACACTCTACCTGTAAATTAGTTCAAGTTCTTCAACATATACGCTCCTTTAAACTGAAAACGATGCCAAGATTATTTCAGATGCTAAAGAACTAGATTTGTTCCATTTTCAAGCTACATTTAAGCTACTCTGAATATTGTAATCATTGTATCTTATTGATTCTTAGATAATAGTAACACTCAGAAATGCAACAAGAACCACTATCTTTGAAATTGATCACTATGTACATTCTTATCAACAAAAACTCCGTTAACGTTATCTGTATTCAATGCATTCTTCATTAATAGCAAAGTAAATTTAGTTTTTAAATGTGAGAATATTCTTGAGAGGATATTAGAATTGTAGAAACGTCTTTTTTAGTGCAAAATAGTGCGCAAAAATAATCTTCTATCTCAGTTTGAAACCAACCAGCATTTTAAATTTGACTCTTTGTTTCCTATGTTCAACGTCCACTTGAGTCTTCTTTCATTATTCAACAGAACTGAAACGATTACGCAAGATTATTTATAACACAGGCGACGAAAAACATGTGTTTTATTTTTAAATATTCTTCCCTTGTCGCACTTATTGAACTTCGAGGAAATTATTGGGTTCATTTGTTAAATTGTGCAGAGAGAGAAAAAATATGATGTATCATGAAACGAGAGGACTTAATTGATGCACAATTTTTCAATTCAAGACCGCTGTTGCAGCAGCGGCCTAGAATCTGACTGACGAATCAGATCAAATGAAGACTTTAATTGTTATTTCCGCATCAGGGGCTCATCCGTCGCTAAAATAGAGTTCAAACATCGCTAGCTTATGTGAAATAACTGTTTTGCTTACAAGTTTTCAAACTTTTTTTCTATTTTATTTTATTGAAAATTCATTTCAGATAATAAATAATAATAATAATCTTGGGAATAATAATGTTCTACTATCCAAGAATGGAAATTATTCCTCCAACTTCAAGTTTGTCTTCATATTATTTTTTGTAACATTTCACTGTTGTAATACTATATTCACACTTCCGGTAAATAGTATCAGACTACCTGCTTAGCACGCTATTGAAAATGGATCTAATGTGAGATTATTTACACAGTTGGATACTAAAATATCATGTGAGGAAGACTGAAAAAATCTATTTTTTCGGAATTTTCATTCCTCACTTCAATTTGCAGCAGAGTTTAGGAAAATGTGGAGAAAAATCTGAAACTTCTGAAACCTACAGAGTGTCTACTAATCGGCAAAGCCAGGATATAGCCGGGAATTAACCGGGAATAGAAATTCAAACCGGGAATCACATTTAAAGTTTTTGAAAATGTGATATTTTTTATTAATCGTTATAGCGAGACAAATAAATTAAAGAATTGTAATAAATATGATAAAAAAGAGTATCCAGAAATTATAACATTTAAAAAATTTATAGCAATTGAGAAGAATGTTTAAGCTCTGAACAAATGGTATTTTCTAAAAGATATAATTATTTATTATTATGAAATTCTACTTTGTTGCGCAGACCATCTTAATTTGAACCCTTTCATAATTTTTTGAATGCTTTTAAAAATATTGAAGTTTAAATCTTTTGAATTCTTTCAAATCTTTAGAAATCTTTGTGAAATGATATACAATCTTTTGAAATCTTTCTGAATTTATTTGAAATACCAATGTCAAAGAAATTTAGAATTCTATCTAAGAATGATTTACCAGTCAGAATACCAAAATAATTAACGAAGGATAGGTTTATAAAAAAATAACAACTGTCATGTTAACCAAATCTGTGCAGATAATTAAGACATCGACATTGCATCATATTTGTTTGTAAGTCTTAGACACCAGAAATTACAAAAATGTTATTTTGTTTAAATATAATAAGATATCGCAATGCATAAAATTACACGTGAGAAAATCTTATGTGAGGTGCGTTTTATTCGTGCTTCTAGTAAGAGAAGATTTGATATTTATAGCCGGAAAAACCCGGGAAAACCGGGAATTTCGTTAGCGAAAATTAATAGACACCCTGACCTAATCTTTAGAATTTTATCTTTAATTTAAGGTCCAAATAATTGAAAACCCTTTAATCCGTAAAGGTTTTTCATGAAAATAAATAATCGCAAATATGACTAATTTATTACTAATATTGAAGCGTATCATTCTGAAACCAGAGATAATATTGACCTCGTGACTCTAGTCGATAATGAATTTGAACAGTGATAGACAATCAAATCCGCGAAATGATTTCAAATCGAACGATCGACTTTTTTGAGGAAAATTTAATAGTTGGTTACATTGACAGGCGTGTACGATTGCAAACAAAATACTTATCAATGAAAAGAGTCTTAAGATGTGTGTCAATAATAATATATGTAATAATAATAAGTAATGTGGAAGACTGATAACTTTTGAAAGTCATCAAAATCACCTTATTTTTCCCGTTGAACGTTGAAGGAAATCGAATATTATTGAGTGGGAATCACATCGTATTTCCAGGTTATTGACTAAACATTAAACAATTTGAAATGCTTCTTGCCTTATGTCAGAAAGTTATCGCATAAGTACAGCAAAAAGTAAATTCCTGACAAGATAAGAATAAAAATTTCCGAGCAAGGCAATCAAAATATTGCACAATAATTATTCAATAATTTAATTTTTCCTTAATAAAGAATAATTCGTTGCCAATCAGTGGTTGAATTCGAGGAAAAATTTTAATTTCTAGAAACCGTAAAATTCGTCATTTATCCAACTATTGTCAGTCATCTTTTAGACTCACAGACTTCATTTATTATTCGAGATTAGGAAAATGATTGTTCTCAATTCCTGTTTTGTTTTCCACATTCAGTTCATTTAAAGATTAGAATTGCGTTCAGAGATTCATGTACGAAAGTCTCTCTTAATAAGATAAAAATCAGTCTAATATTTGGTTGACTTTATAACTCTTTAATAGCTTTTTAATCTATACGATTTTTTCTTTTAAAAATTTTACAACATTTGTAAATATTTTGATTATGAAGTCAGGTTTTCTTTTAGACTCACCAATTGAGAACAATTTTCTGATGAATCGCGGACAATAAATTTAGCATAAATTTGTGTAGATTTTTGGTCACGTTTGAATTCGGAGCGCAGCACTTTGTTTGAGTCAGATCGGTAGCGCGATGTAGCGTTGACTGCGCTGCGCTTGACTTTGACCCTATCAGTCCCACTTCGTAGTCTGTTAAGAGACATCTCCCCATTTTAACTATACATCCTTTTTGAGCACTTACGAGGTTTCCTAACTTCGAATCAAAATAAACTGAAAGAGTGACAGAAAAAATTTTTTACTTACAGTTTTTATCATCTTTTCCAATGTTTGGAAGTAACGTGCCAATCACTGTCTGTTTCTATGAATTTACATTATTTGAAAATTCTGATTCACTTATGATTTATAGCCGAAAAAAATTTTTCCTTTACCTCTTATTATTTGTATTCTTTAAAAAACGATGGCAAACGCTTGAAAGGAACAAATTAGCTTTTTTTCAGTTTAAATTTCTTGTTATAAATTCACTACTTATTTTCATTATTTGGATCCTTTATTTTTGGGAAGCGTTAGCATTTTTGTAAATTTAATTTCTAAAGTATCGAAAGAGGCTGAAACATTTTTTTCCTTCCAGTTTTCATCATCTAGAAATCAACATTATCTGCAAGTTCTTCAATCGCATTTTATTTAAACCAAAACATTTTCTTAATTTATATTTGTCAAATTTTTTTTGTATTTTTAGAAAATCAATCATTTTTATCTATAAATATCAGTTTCAAAAATGTAAATACTAAAATTAACACGATTATTATTCATATTGAGTTTTGGGAGTGTCTACGCGTACCGAAAATATGCGGCTATTTGTACCAGAATTTTGGTACAAATAACCCCTTTTTCAGGTCCATCTTATCTATTTTAATTTTAAAGCTACCAAAAGGTCGAGCGTGTTATTTAAATACTCATTTTGTTGTCACTATAAAGTAAAGTAATAATCTATTTGAAGACTTTTGCATCACAGAAAATTTTGAAATAAAAAAATGTATATCGGTACTAACGGTATAGTGTAAATACTTTATTTTTTATATAGTAAATTCACGATCTAATACATAATTATAATTGTGTATTTAATTGTCTAAGAGTTATTTATTGATGCTAAGATTTACCAAATTAAACAAATTTCGAGTTTTTTTTGTAGAAGACTTTGACAATCTTTGTTTTGCGAAAAACTTCTCTTCTTGCTTCTTAAATATGATTTTATTATTAAAAATGTAAAAATAAATTTTTCAAGGAAAATATTGTTGTAAAAAGGTCGCCTACCAAGTAAAGAGTTTAGAGGTTTAGTTCGAAAAATTCTTGTCATATAATTGTTTTCGAGGTTGTTTATTTTCTTCCGTTGGCTTACATTATTTCAGAATGTCCTTTACTATTTTTCATGTTCGTCTCAAGGAAAAAAATTCAAAAAGTCTCGTGTGTTTCAATTAGTATACATAATAACGTAAAAAATTGTTTGATTTTCACATTCAAGAGATTCCACTGGAATAAGAATTTTTAATATAATTTTTAATTGGTTATAGTCGTGAAAGATCTTTATTATCGAAAAGTCCAAAACTGTTTATTTAAAAATAATATTATTAGCTGTTCTATTTCCGCTATTTTTTTTAATCAGCATTAACATTGCAATGCCGTGCTGATAACAAAGTAAAGTAGCATTCTGACCTTGTAAAACTCAATAATCGCATATGAATGTACGCTAAGAAAAACCTCATATTACAGACTCTAAAACTAGTAACTATAAATTGGAAACTACTCTTACTTGAACATGAACGTGAACGTGGTTCTCAAAAACATACTTCTCACAAAAAATTTTAGAATTAATTTAGGATTTAACAATAAGATTCAAATAATAAGTGTGGTTCAAGGAAGAAACTTTTTTGAAGCTTCCTTTTGCCTAATTAAATGAAACGAAGACCTCGAAATAAATTTTTTTCCGTATTGAAGCTAATTAAGAGGTCATTTGCAAGGAAAATTATGCAAAAAATATATAAATTCTTTAATAATATTAACATTCTTATCACATAATTGGGCTAATTTTTGTACCTTACCAATTTGTGAACTTCGAATAAGATTTTTTCTCATTTGAAGGTTTTCTAATTTAGAATCTTTCAAAGATTCAAAGTTCAAAATTTGGAAGTTTTTGAATTCCAAAACTAGCGTGTTTAAAATTTTCTTTAAGAGCTTTCAAATTTTCAGCTCTAAGCTAAACACTAAACTTTCAAAATTGTGAATTTAAAACGTTTCTTCTTTCAAAGGTTCATAGTAATTCAATTTCGAAGTCTCAACATTTTAAATAAAACCCTCACATTTAAAGCCTTTTTTTTAGACAGTTTCACATTGACAAACTTTAAAATGATTAGACTCATAATTGAATTGAAAACCAGTTTCGTCACTTAAAATGTATTCACATTATTTCAACAATAAAATATGAAAATACATGAGGTCAGTGAAGAATTTAAAGGTTAATTCCTTGGCCTGATAGACCTTGTTAGGACTATAAAACGCCTTGCGTGTCCTTAACGATATTTTGAATAAACTAGAGATTCACAATAAATATATTATCTTTTCTCATTTTACATAATTTTATATGTGATAACGTATAAATCTATTCTAATGTGTTATTGTTATAAACTAATTTTAAATTCCCCTAATAAATTTTCGAAACATTTTGCAATCCTAAATTGAAAGTTCATCATAAGTACTAGAGTTGCAAATATTTAATTAAGTTTTAATTATTAAATTATAATTGTTTTCCAGCTTAAATAATATCCAGAACAAAATTCAATTTGCTCTAAAGTAATCACAACAAGAGATTAATATCTTTAATAAATCAATGATTAATGAAATGATTATGTGAAAATTATAACTTAGTTCGAAATAAATGATATTATTGCATAAGTGCAAGAAAAACGATTCATATTTTCATATATGCGCCACATAATTGTAAATCGCATCGTAATGAAGGCACGTACCTCGTAACTATTTATTGACAAGTCATCACAATGTATATCTTTTTTCCTAGCTTTGTATACCTACAAATAAATTTTTGCAAAATAAACTATTTGTTTTTGTGGTAAGCATTAATTTTTCCCTATCAATTTCTTTGTTGGAAATTGATTTCAAAATTAAGTTTCATTTATTCCATTTACAGAAATGTCGTGTGTCAAAAATAATCTAAATACCTAAATTTCATGTCAGAGTACTTACGATTATCCTTAACGAATTCCTGAGAAATTATCCCTCTTGCGTAATATATATCCACGCCTAAGATTTTCTGTGAAAGTTAAAAGGTATAAAATTTCTGGAACCCGAGTGAAGAAGTATTTGCACTTATATCAAGTGAATTTCAGTTCTAGAAAAACATTAGCAGCTCAACTATTTCTACTTAGCAATTATACAAGTCAACATTATCGCTCTATTCATGTAAAGAACCTGAAATAATACTATCAGTCTTAAAACTAAGTCATTCGAAAATTTAACTGATACTTCACCAGGGAAAGTTATGATTATTATTAGTATAAGTGAAAATCATCTTTCTCTTCTGTTGACAATTTTTCTAATTGTAAACTTCTACATCAATCAATATTTTTGATAACCCTTGTTCTTAGGTCGTAGCTTTCACTGGCTGTTATCCGATTTAAAGACTAATTGTAAATGACTCATTTGATAGACAGATGTGAAAGCTAAATGAATAATTAAGAATCAAGTACCTGAGGATGTCAGCAGTTGCAAATGCAAATGCTGATCCATAAATCTTCCGGCTGATGGTTGAGATTAATCGTGTGTTTTTCATGTATTTCAGAATGCAGCGTGCTATAATTCGGGAGAACCAGATGAAAATATGGCTGATGTTGAGGAGAATAGCTCTCTAAATATAAACAGCAATGTTGGTGCTTCAGCGTCAGTTTGCTATGGAAGAAACATGACATTTCCTCGCCAAGCATCTTCTTATTCTCATAGACGCGAACTACCCGCTGTTGTCACTGAAGGAGAAAACTATAGACTTTCCGGGGAGGTACGTAATACCTTAATCCATTCACCATTCAGAAGTTACTTTCTTGACTTTCACAAACCACCATTAATTTCTTACTGCGATTAACAGATTATAAGTGAAAACCGATATAAGCTTGGAAGTTGCTTATAGATTTTAATGTTTTCCGGACTGGACGAGTTTGAATTCACTTGGTGTTCAAATTGACTTCTTTTTAAATCTTGCTACTTCAAATGTGAACGTTTTTGACTCTGGTAGTTTTTAAATCTTGATACTTTGATCTTTCGTTTGACCTCAAATTATTTCATTCGAATTTAGCTTACTTTAAATTTGAACATTTTCAAATTTCAGCTATCTGGTAGCCAACATTTATACTGAGGTTCGGAAGTTTTAAAATTTAAATTACTTGAAATTGAATCGCTCTGGAGACTTAAGCCTTTAACCCTTATCATTCTCATGATATACAATTTGCTTGTTTCTAAATCAAAGGCTTTCAAATGTTAATGTTGTCAAATCTGAATGCATTTCAATTTCGAAGACTTAAAAATTTTGAATTTTTAGACTGTTAACTTTGATTTTTTCATAATTGGATCCTTTTTTAATTGAAATGCTTTTAAAATTGACCTCTTTCAAACTAGGAAGTATTAAAATACGCATTCGAATTTCTTCGAATTTGATTAATTTACCATTTTAAGTTTTAATAGAAATATTGATTCTTTTTTAACTTTAATGCTTTTAAACTTACTTAAATTTGTTTATCTTTTGGATTTAAAGGTCCTACTTGAATTTAAAGATTTAGCTATGACTTTCGGACAATTCGAATGCTTTAAATTTGGACATTTTCATTTTTTTGCTTTCGAATTCTAAATCTGAATTTCGTTGCGTATTATATTGTCATTTCTTGAAACTTTAAAAACAATTTTTGGTGCTTTTTAGTTCTTAAAAGCACGAAATTGAGAAAAAAATCTTGTATTCATACAAGGATCACAGTCAGTTCCCTATTTTCCTCCCCTTTCCCGTTTTCCTCTATTATTTTTCAAACCCCTTGTAATCTCCTTTTTGAGAATTTCATCTCTTTACCCCCACCGCGTCCCTTTTTTGCGAAGTTCCGATTCGTTTTTCAAGAATTACTTGAAATATAAGCCTATGGCAGTAAAAAGGAGCGCATAACATTTTTCAAAAAACATGCACTAACGAACTACTATAATAATATATGAGCACTTTAATATTTTTAGGGACGAGTATTAAAATACAAAAATATTCCATCAATACGAAGCTTCAAAAAGGTACAAAAAAAAAGTTCGTTGGAGTTTTGTCCGATTTTGTGACGTACGTAATTTTAGCTCGACATTCTTTGACTGAAAGTAAAGATAAAATTTAATTTCTAATAAAAATTTTGTATCAACTTATAGACACAGTCCATACTCCTGGAGTTATGATAAATTGCGAAAAGTGTAATAAAAAATGTCGATTTAATATCAGACGGTTATTACAAACAGACAGACAGATTTTGTCTTTGTCGATTCAATTTCAAGGAATTTGAATTTTTAAATTTCTGAACCTCATTATGAATATTAGCTGTCAGATTTGAAATCCTGTGAATTAAAGATACCAAAAATTTTAAGTTACAAATATTGAAGTTCAAGTGTCTCGAAATTAAAAAAAAAGTCTCTAAATTTTAAAACGTTCGAGATCCCTACATTCTCTTGCTATGTTTTTCGCGAAATATGTAGATTAAAATTGGGGGTTAATAATCAGAAAAATATGTTGCTCTGTTTTGAGCACCTCGGTGTATCGTAGTTCTGAAAATACAATTATTTCTTTCTAAAAAGGTTACTTAATTATTTAATTTTACATATAAAAAGTACCATTTCTACACGTGTAGATATTTAGACTGAAAAAAACAACATTATTTTTAATAAACTCGCGTAATTATTGTATGCTTATTCAGGGTGTCCAGCGGAGACCTACGATGAAATTCCAGTACATTTCCCGTACGATTCCCGCAGGTTTTTTGAAAATTCTCGTACAAATTTGATTAAAATTTGATTTAAAAATGTGTTTCTCATATAAATGATTTTCATGACAATTCATCTTGTTCCAAAAAAATAGGGTTAATAATTGAAATAATTAAATTCAACTTTTATTTTCCGTCTTATGTTAGCTAATTAAATGAATTTCTCAAATCTTGAAGAATTTTTATACAATGCTACTCCACGAGAGATAATTCCTGTTGAACAAATCCCCGTTTTTAACCAAAAAATTAAAAATGACACTTTAAAGAGAGAGAGAGAGAGAGAGAAAGAAGAGAGAAACTCAAAATTGAGCAGTTTTTAATTCTGCTATTTATCTGTTTTTCATTCCTTCAACTTCATACCTTTTTTTCGAGTATTTTTATAAGTTGAACTTCCAAGGTATTCAACAGATTTTTTTATACTAGCTAGAAAAAATAATTTTGAAAAACTGAAAATGAAATATAAAACACTGGCATTCTTTGCGCCTTTCATGCCTTGGGCTTGTTAGTTTCTTTTATATGGATTAGGGTGACCCTTAAAAATCAAGAGTACAATTTTCCAAAACGGTATCCCTCCAATATTTTTCTCTTAGTGACAGAAACTCACTAGAGTTTTTTCAAATAAAAAAAAAAGTTCTAGTGGTGTTGGGAAGTTTTTAAAACTTTCGAAGTTTTTAAAATTTATTCTATGAGTGAAGAAAATGGTATAAAAATTATTTTTGAGGGGTGTTTTAGGTAGCAAGTGAGAATATAAAATTGAAAATCATGAAAAAAATTCCTGCAGAATACAGGAATTCTTTTTTAATGAAGAAAAAATTACTTTTTTGGATTCGGCTCGAATAACATTCATTTTCAAAAGGTGATCTTTTTACCTGGAACCTATTTAGTTTAAATTAGCGTAGCAAACTGTGATTTTATTTTTTGTTATCAAAATTTTTGTGCTTGGTAATAGCAGTTTGAAAATCACTAAAAATGTCAAAATTCACTAAAATTAAAGTAAAAAAATTTTTTGTTCGATATAATAAAATGATAACGTGTTACTCTGATTTAATCTAAATGAGTTTCAAGTAAAACATTTGTAAACTTTTCAAAATAAATGTTAATCTAGCCGAATCCAAAACAGTAATTTTTTCTGCATTAAAAGAGAATTCCTGCATTCAGCAGGAACTTTTCTTCATTTTCAATTTTATATTCTTACTTGTTACCTAAAACAGTACACGAACAAAATTTTTTTACAATTTCTGCACCCAGAAAGTAAATTTCAAAAATTTTTAATTTATACTTTTTAAAAAAATTTCAAAAAATTCCAGTGAGTTTCTGTCACTAGGAGAAAAAAAATTGAAGGGGTACCGTACTGGAAAATTTACTTTTTAAGGACTGTTCTAATATGGATGTTTAAATCATTGTTTTTGGTTAGCTACAAAAAGATAATTTAAATAAGAAATACAAAATTCAGTGTTTTTTTTTAATTTTTTCAACTTCTTACCTTTTCTTCTAATGTTTTTCTTTCATCAGTAAGAAGTTCCTAAGTATTAAAAAAATGTTTAAAGATTATAAATAAAAATTATTTAAAAGTTCATAAAAATGACCAGAATAAGTTAGATGAATATAATTTTTTTAAATACACACATCTCTGTATTTTAAAAATTTGCTGCACTTACATTTTTTATTCTCTATAGACATATAATTTTTTTTAGCGAATTTTTGTTAACAAAAAGCCCTCAGTATATCAAAAACGTCTTTTATGGCGGAGTATCTAGAAATGAATCTTTAGGAAGACTGTTCTAGCCTCTTGAAAAAATAAGAAATTGAGATCTGTGAAAATAACTATAAAAATAATAAAAATAATCATTTTCTTAAAAACAGCTAAATAAACTTCGTATTTTTTCAATACGTTCTCTCTTTTTAGTTTCATTTTTTTATGCTACAACTTCCCTTTCTTATTATCAAGCTTATGTTTTATCATCCTGCTCTGTGTATAAAACAAAAAAATTCCCGCTTCAAAAATAAAGTCCCACACATTTCCCGCACTAATAAATTTCCCGTGCAATTCCCGTTATTCATGCTTTTCCCGCACGCTGGACACCCTGTTATTCCTATTTTTTTAATTGTCTATTGATACCTGGAAAAAGCCTGTATCTGTCAGGGAATTTTTTCCAGAATTTAAGTAGACACCTTGCAATCTCTTCCATTTCTTCACGACCCAGTCATGCATAGGCCTAAATAGAAGAAAATAAAAAATCGAAACGCTTTTTTTTATAGCATCACGAGAATAATTCATGCAGTGATGGCCATTTATCGGGGATAATGCCGGATGTAGCAATGGCAACAGCGTCTTTTGGTGCTCTTCAGTTGGTGGAGCCACAAGAACTGGAGTTGGATCTTGGCGATGGAACATCGCATCTTTTGCAACACGCTCCGTCGTCAGTTGGATCCATAGGAATGCATCATCAAATGCATCCCCATCAACGCCAAAGACACTTCCCTAGCCCGCCTCCACCGCCTTATATGTACCAAAATTCTGGCAGTGGTCTCCCGAGATTCATTTGAATATGTAAGAAATGTATATACTGCCTATATTCTATAATTTGTCATACCAAGGTGAAATGAGCTCTTGTTCGCGCTCGTGTATGTGTGTTAGAGTACGCATGTTTCAGTTGTATGTAGCAAAGACGTATGTGTGAATATCGTTACAATTAAGGCACAAAGTTGCTATTAAGTCCAAAACAGGTTCTCCTCGTTAGAAATTTTCTTTTCGTCTTTCTCGTTCGACACCTCTTGACTATTTAGTAGCTTATCAAAGCCTTAAAAATTCATCGAGAGTCAAACACACACACCTTGAGACGTTAAATGTAAATTAATGTAAAAAGTCGATCCACAGATGAATCTAGTCTCTATCGAAAAACTCGAATCTCTATGAAAGTCGCTTTAAAAATGTGGATCAAAGAAACTGAGAAAAAAAGCTCGCTTTCGCAAAATTATTTTGACATAGTAATTATTTCTAAGGTAATAATATGCTCTTGTTGTTGTTTGACCCTCAGAAAATTCGCTTTTCAATTAAAACCGTACTTGGATATTTCTGAAAAATACCGGTTTCATGGATAGATGGAAACCGATTCTCACGCAGTGAAATTATTCCTGGAATGATCACCCGTTGTTGCCAACAATTATGGATACGTAAGGATTACTTTTGTCCCTAATTTCAGACTAAATTTCATTTCAACAGGAATTTCCCGTCTTAAAGACGATTTAGAAAAGGGTTATGAGGATATTATAGCCTTATAGTATTAAATAACACAAAAACTTGGTAAAGCTCGTTATTTACAACTTCATTGCCATTGCCAGTTGAATTTAGAATCTTTCTTCTCGGGTTGCGAATCAATTAGAGTCTGAAGATTTAAAAAACGACTGAATGTGATAGGACGCACTAAATTTCAAGTTGGTTTTGTCTTCTACTCTACAGACGATCGCAAAGTGGCTTCCGATATCAAATAATTATTAATCACGAAACTTTCAATCAAATTTGTGAATTCGAGCTAATTCACTCGTACTTAACTATTATCTGTGCAAGGATTTATTTCGTACGACTTTGACTACGAAGTGCCCAAATTTAAATCGCCCTTTCTTTTCAGATGGGGGTACAATAAGGTGGTTCTTATTTATTTATACTTGGTCTACATTTTTTTAGAATTTCTTTGCTCACGCTCCCCAGTTTTGTTCGAAATTTAAAAAAAATAATGTCCTCCAAATTGAAGCCAAATCGATTAATAAGAATCAATCATAACTCTTGAATTTGAATGATTTTAAGGCACTCTCATGGGTCCCCAAAAGAAGACCCCATAAGTGACAAATTTGAATTTTACATAATATTGAGGTTTATTAACTTTTTTTGATTATTTTTTTTCATTAATCATCAACAGTCGATAATTTAAAAATACCCAGTAATTTGTACACTAATTTTCAATTGTTTAACAAAAAATGAAATGAAATTGAATTGAAATTGATATGAATTGAAATGAATACATTCATTTCGCGACTTACCTGAAAAAATCAAATGTTCAATCAAATTAAAATGGTTTTTTAACAATTTAAAATTATTTATCAAATTACTGTGTATTCTTAAATTAACAATTATGATGGTAAATGAAAAAAAAACAGTTTCAAAAAGCGTTCATAAACCTCAATATTAAGTAACATTCAAATTCGTCACTTATGGGGTATTCTTTGGATAGTCATAAGAGTGCCTTAAAATCATTCAACTTTAATAGCTATGGTTGATTCCTATTCCTTGATGATTTCTGAACAAGATACTGAGAAACGAAATTATTTTTAACAAATCGTACATGCCTTTTCCCCATGTTAAATCAATGGGAAACTTCACGGTATCTGAGGCACGGGTTAACATTAACCGATTGGGCTAAAATTTTGAGATCATTTTTTGGATATTCGAACAAAACTG
>JAUMHM010000050.1:13356180-13388497 GCA_032362435.1 Melikaiella ostensackeni | reverse complement strand
CCCCCCCCCCCCCCCCCCCCCCCCCCCCCGAGACCAAAGAAATTCGAAAAGTAAATATAAGACCACCCTAGTTCAAGTTAATTTCTCTACTAAGAAGAATCTCTCAGTAGATCCCAGCGATGATTTATGAAGTCAGTAAGCCAACGTCTCTAAACTTTACCACCGACATTCAACTTTTATTGACAACGTAGATTCGAATCCTAATCAAGCATGTACATAATAAACTCGATAATTGTGTTAGTGAGTTCTTTCAAGCAGCAAGAGAAAAAAATAAAAAAACATTTCCAGTTATTTAACGTAACATAAAGCTGTGTTCTCGTGCAAAGACTGTGGAACGGATAGTGCAGATTTTAGTTGTAAACGTCTCGCACGATAGTTCTTACGAGTTGTAAGAAAGTTGCGGAGTGGAAAATGGCCCGTACTCGAGAGAAAAATGCCGCACGGTCGTCCTCCACCTTGGTAGTCCATTTGCGGAGTAAAGTCGAGCACCGATTCAGAAGAAAGGTGGCTTTTTGTAGTAATTGAAGACTATTACAGGAAGTCTGGAGAGTGGAAAATTGATGCTCGAAGAGGGCGCATCGTTCTTATCGGACCAATGTAACTAGTAATCGATTATAGAAGGCTCTAGTTTATACAGAAATAATGATGCACACCTTTGCGGAAGGTCTGGTTTTTTAGGTGCTTTTCGTAATTTCCGTGCGAATTTTATGGGTCAGTTTATGTTAAATTGTAGTTTTAGGATAAGATTTTGAGTTTGAAAAGTTCTATTTGACTCTTTCATATCAAATGTTATTTTCAGCCTCTTCTAAATTTGAAAGCGAAACTCGAGTGCTCGGAAATTTGTATTTAAGAACATTTGAAAACTTTTTGAATTTGAAGACCGTCAACTTTAGAGTTTGAAAGTTTAAAAGTTTTAAAATTGGAAGGTTTAAAAATTTGGATGCCTTTTGATTTTGGATGCGTTCAAATTGAACAGTTATTGTCATCTTTTAAATTTTGAAATTGGAAGCTTAAAAATTCTCTAAACTTCAATATTTGGAAAATTGTAACAATTAAAATGTAAAAGCCCTTCGAATATTAAAGCTTTTAAATTCGAAGGTCGCATATTTTTGATTTCCTAATTTAGAAAACGTTTAAATTTAAAAGCTAAGAAATGCAAAGCTTCCAAATTCGAAATCGTAAAGGTTTCGATGCCGGTGATTTCAAATGCTTTGAAATTAATGTTTGCAAATGTTTGAATCCTAAAATCAAATATACATGTAAGTAGTTTTGAACTCCTTCAACCTCTAGTACTTAAAAAATATGAGGGTCTTGCAAATTTCAGGACTTAATAATTCAAATTCTACATATATTTCATTTCCGAATTCAAAAGTCTTGATATTTGAATGCTTTTTAAATTTCAATACAACATTTTTATTTTTTAGAATTGAAGGATTTTAAATTTAACCAACTTTATTAGTTTGGAATTTTGATCTTTCGACTATAGAGGCTATAAAAATTGAACACATTAAATTTGAATATTTCTTCAATTCCAAACTTGAAATATCTTACGATCTTAACAAATACATAATCAAAATCAAACTTGAGACTTTAAACGCTAAAAAAAGCTCTCTGCAAATTTTTCATAAGACTGTTTAACCCAGTTCAACCGGAGTTACAAATCCGTTTCAGGCAACTATAATTTAATTTAATTAGTATCAAATAATCCACTGACTCAAAAATTCGTCGATACGGAATTGCCTAACGCATTATTAGCTTGGCTAATTTCTCTACTTTCTTGTTCCTTATTATTATAATATTATATTATTAAATATTATTATTACGCCGCTTGTTAGCGGAAGTTAATTGTATATTGTTTACATTTTTATGTGTATATTATGATCGAATATGTTGTACCAATTGTGCAACTCTAAAGTTGAAATTTCGTTTTATCGAAGATGTGTTGTTGATTATTTTTTGGAGAACGTTACCGATCGACAATCAGCCGAGACAATGTCGTTACCGGTCGGTAAACCAAGTTTTCGAGTTTTCTCGACAAATGCGATACGAAAGTGCACTGTAAAAATGTCTTGTCTCAAGAGAAACGCATTTGTAATCATGTTCACGAGCAATGATTTGATTTTGAGATCCGATATCTTTGTGTAAAAAGAACTTGGCAAAATATATTAAATTATTAAAATTTCTCTTGTTAATTTAGTTCAACCTTTTTTTTTTTAGTTGAAATTTCCGCTTGGAAGTTTTTAAATACCTATACGTATTCCTAATATTCAATTAAGAGATGTAAGGGATAAGACAGGCCTGTGGATTTATTTTATAACAGGCATACGTTTAACAAAAAGAAATATTATTTCAACAATTAACAGTAACCATATAGTTTACATCTGATAAAGCTTTTTGACTCGATAAACGTTACGATAGATCTTTTGTTACTTACAGATGTAGGTCACATATATACTTTTATACGAATAGGCAGTATTTAAAGTTTAAACATATTTTATCGCAGCACACAGATGTATATGTGTCTTGCATTTTTTAGAAATGAGATCTAATCTTACGAGATAATCTGGGATAAATGCACTGCGAAAGTCTATGAAAGTTTTTTTTTTAAATCTACTGATTCTAACAGATTTGTAGCAATAATTAATAATCTCTTTTAATTAGCTTCATTAATCTCTTTAATTAATTCACACTTTTATAGATTTTTGCAGTGTATAGTCGAATTTGTAGACAGTTGAGTGATAAAAAATATAGACCTAGGATTCTTTTTACAAATTCATTGGAAAATTGAACACCTGGACGAATATCAATTCGCTCAGGTTTTTTATTAGAAACACCTAAGAAACTATCCATAAAAATGCATATGATTCTTCAAAAACGAAGAACTTTTCAGTTCACTTCTTGGTAAAGAAGAATTTAAGCCACAAGAGATTATTTTTAATTTAGAAAAGAAGCTAATTTCGATATAAAAATTATAATCGGTCATTGCGATCAAAGATCCTTTGATAAAGTTGAAAGACTAGTGCTCTACTTCCTAAAGAGATCATCATTTTTTGAACAAGGGTTTTTCATTTGTGGCGCAAATAAATTATCATACGAAAATTAAAATTGTCGTGTGAACACTGTTTGATTTTTAAGCTGTTATGTTCTATTGTTGGTGCTTCTAAATCTTCTATCATGATTTTTACTAGGAATGACTTTAGTTTTTTGGAGTTATTAATCCTTTCAAAATATCGAAACTGTTTCCGTCTGGATGGACAGTGAATGTTTTGCCGTTTTTCCCCTGGACTTCTAGAAAACCGTAAGTGTCGATGCCAATCACTTTCGCTTCTTGCGAGGTTCCATTTTCAGAGACAACTGTTATTTCCGCATTGCTGCAAATCGAAAGTTGATTAATAGATTAGTAAGAAATAATTAGAATAATTGTATACTATTTTAATTTTCAGATTTTTCATATTGAAGGCTTTCAGAAATTCAATCGATTTCAAATTTAATCACTTTTAAACTTGATTGAATTCGCTATTCAATTTCGATAAAATCTGAAATATACTTAATTTTTCAAACTCTAATTTTGATACCACATTTCAATTATTTATAAAATAATACAAATACTTTGATACTTACGTGTGTAGCCAATATTTGTAGTAAATTTCGTACAAATATTCGATATTATCCTTTTGTACAATATTGAGAAGACGTTCGATCTCGCTGAACACGAGAGCCAAAAATTGCTCGTAGGATAATTTTTTTAAAGTGGCACCTTGTTTTTTATTATATCGAGAAATCAATTCATTGATACACACGGTGGGAGAATTGTTTGAAAGATTCACTCCAGTACCTAAATGCATATAAAAAAGAGTTGACTTTGCCAATAATTTAAACAAAATATAGATAAACTAATTTTTTTGATATTCCATATTGATAAATAAATTTATTAAATTGTTAGAACATTTGAATCTTGGGGTGAAGGCTCAAGAATTGAAGATATAAATGAGAAATTTGGATATATGCAGGAAGAGTAAATTATTTGAGAACTACCTATATTACAAATTGCCATGGACTGTTCGACGAGAGTTGTTATTATTAATCCTCCTACTTTATATTCATCACTGGAGTATATATCGTTAGGCCACTTGAGTCGAAGATCAATATCCTGAAAAAAAATCATAATAATATTCATTCAAATTAGAACTTTCTTCCACAATTTTGAAAAATGCATAGAATTAAAGCACAATATTTTTAGAAAATGCATAAGAAAGTAACAAGATATTGATTTAATTTGTCTAACTATGAACTAAAGATTCCAAGCAAGACTGTAAAATCTACCTCATATTAAATTAATGCTACATATTTAATTAATTTAAAATAATTACCTCGTAACCAGGTATTGATTTTACAGCAGAAACAACGGCCACAGCGATCAAGTGTTGTAAAAGCGAAATTCGTTTCCCCAAAACGGAGTCTAAGGAAATGTGAAGTTGCAAAGTAAACATTGCACAGCCTTTTGGACTCAACCACTCATTCCTTCCACGCCCTATTTATAAAAACAAGAAAAATGAGACAATTTAAGCTTTACAAATTCTTTGATTTATGAATAAAGTAAATACCTTAAATTAATGATCGAAAATACCTTGGCCTCTTGTTTGTCGACACGGAATTACAGCCAATCCATGATGCAATTGACAATTTGCTACGACATCCATAGAAGACGACATAACATCCGAGTAAATTACTAAACGACCCACTTCTTCTGCACTTAGATTCTGAGAAGATTTAAAAAGTTTATCATTAATGAGAGACATTAAACTTCTAAAAAAGAGAAGAAAAAGGTATTAAAAGAATTTAAGTACCTCGAAGTACTCGACGGTGGAAAAGTTTTCAGGGCACCGATGCACCATGACTGGTAGAAAAGAGGATGATGCTGATCTGGCTTTTGTGTTTGTTCCACAAAACTGAATTTCCATTTTCCCACTTTGCAGAATGTCATTGGGTTGCATCTTATCTTGCAACTTCTTCAGCATTTCTAATTTCAACTGTACAACGGACAACGCAAGTTACATCGAATTTGTTTGCACTATTGGTGTCGAATGCATGCTTATCGCATTTAAAACTACATGGATTTTTGTATAACACTGACAAGCAGGGGAATTAAGAGTGCTATGTGATATCGATCTCCCAGTTTACCATCTGTGGACAAGTCGAATACTGTAAACTATTATTTACTCAAAAGCAAAATTAATTTCAAAATACGAAAAGTGCAAAATAAAAAGAATACGAGTGCTCAGGGCTCGGAATGGCTTCAGAGATAAAAAATAGTATCAATAGTGGTATAAATTTTGAAAATAGTAGCAAAATAGTGACATGAATTAAAAAAATAATAAACTTAAAATATAAATCACGCAAGCCTCCGAACGACTAGAAATCTTTTTTTCTTTTAAATGGCGTAAGTAACAAAAGTCGCATGAAAATTTGAAAAATATTTCTTTAGGAATACAGAGTAAACCTTTCAGATAAAGAACACCAATTTGTAATATATATTTTTTTTTAACGAAAAAAGTTATATGAAACGCTATACGTATAGAAAAATATATAAAATATTAAACAATATATAGCAACTTGAATTTTCTTCTTTCTAGCATGACATCCTATGGATTTGCAAATAATGCTTGCAGAAATGAAATTTATTATTATTATTATATTAATTATTATTATATTGATAATTTTGCATTCTATGCAGGTATTTTGAATTTCTAAAAGATTTTATTGTGTAAATTCTAATCTTATCCTATTTTGTTATTATTTGTTAAAATTTTGTATAAAACTTCTTAACTCAATTTCTTATATCAGGGTTGCTACAGAATTTTGATTTCTAAATACAAGGTCTTTTCCTGGGTTTTTCAAAGGTAATTTTTTTAAATTCTACATCTCACGCTGACAGTTACATTCTAGAAAAATAAGAGGCTCTTAGAGGAAGAGAAAAATATCATTAAAGAAGAATAATCGCATAAAATAAAACTAATTAAACTCTGATTTGAAATATTTGCAAAGATAAATGAAATCTTTGAAAATTAATTCCTACTTCACTAAATCCAACAAAAATAATAAATTTCCTCCAAACACGATCAATTTAATTTTGAAGTGTTTTTGAATACCAGAAATTTCTAAATACTTTGAAATATTTAGAAATAAATTACCTAGCTTTCAATTTTACGGAAGCCTATATCTGAATTATTCTTTAATGAAAGGATTGGTCACTATGACAAGAGAGAATTAACCGAAAACCTTTCAACTCGTGCACGTCATGTTCATCAGCCGTATTTATGATATTTAGTAGAAAAAAGCCAATTTCTTGAGAAGAGAAAAAAAACAGATTAAAGAAGCGAAACGTAGGGCTGAAGAAGTAGTCATATTTTATAAGATATAGAAAAAGAAAAGAAAGATATTGAAAAGTTAGAAAATGATTTCGAATCTGCTGTAAAAGTATATGAAGAAACTACAAAAAATGCTGAATTTATTCAAAAAGCATTGAAAAATACGCTAAACACAAATGCGACACTCACGACCATTAAATGAGTAGCTTAGAGAAATACGATCCAAAAGAAAAAAAAATTGTTGGTTTACGCAAAAAAAAATAGAAAGAAAGAAAATCTAACATAATTGAATCAACACTATCGCAAAAGGGGAAAAAATCTCACAATTGAGAAACTTTTGTTCTTATAACGTTTAATTTATCACGCCATTCAAGAAATCATGAGTTGCTTAGAAAAATTACGACTCAATGAAAAAAAAAATTATCGACAATTTACGCTAAAAATGGAAAAATGAAAATCTGACGTGACTGAATCAACAGTTTCGCGAAAGAATTTTTTTGTTTATTATAACATTTAATTTATAAATAGAATTTAATCGAAGCAGGGAAAGCTATATGGTGCTAAGTTCTTTTTTTGCCGAAATTGAATTTTCTTCCAAAATCATACTTTCTCGCTTTTTTACACCTATTTCCTTGAAAAAATGAAGTTTTGCGATTCTTTGCCCTAAAATTTAGTATTCACATGTATTCAAATATTTCACAATTTCAAAGAATTCGAAGTGAATGATTAAATAATTACCAAACTTGAAAAATGTTGTATTAGTTCTGTAAATGTTTCTTTTTTCTATCATTTAGTGCATTGTCGGTTCATTACGCTTGTAAATTGTCAAATAGTGTCAATAGTGCTGTAAGTGAATGAGCTCCTAAATGTTTTCAACTAATTATTGTGTTACTGAAATGTTCAATGGATTCAAGTTTTCAAGATTTAGGATTTTCTATGTTTGAAAACATGCGGTGAAACACAACTATGACTGCCATTATATCAATTTTAGAATTAATTATCAAATGCATGCTAAAATGCTCGAAAGAAAAATATAAAGCGTACTTCATGTCTCCCCAGAAAAAACCCCGGGCTGTAAACCGGTGGTGGACGAAGTTCTGATGTGACTTTCATTCCCAGATGCGAACTCAGAAGGTCCCTGAATATTTCTAGTCTCGTTGTGTTGCTTTCTTTTAGAGCTTTAAATTTGCTCTCCTCGAATTCATATTGTGAGGGATCAGCTTCCAAATGAATTTGAGAAAACACAACTTTGCCTCCACTCGTTGAGAGATCGGCGAGTAAAATACTTGGCGTGTGCCAAGTTTCCTCAGCACCTAAGACCTTTACATTTAGAGTATGCAATCGTCCAGCTTTGTCTGGAACTTTCGCTGAAACTGGGGGTTGAAGATTTGCAGATCTAGAAGAAATAATTGAAAATTTACAATTAGGAATTCAAGTTCTTTGAAATGTAATCGAATCGAGACTGATCCAATTTTAATACTTTGACTCATCGTGATCCTGGGAGAATTTCGTCTTCACTGGAGAGGCTTGATAGCAGAAAATGTGGTGCATCATGCGAACGTGCTTCCATTTTCCGTAGGAAAAACGAACGAGTTCGTTTTCTCGAACCTCGGCAGTTTTGAAAGTGGGAAGCAAAATGTGTAATAAATCGGAACAAAGTGCGAGAAGTTTCCCCCCTTGAACGATGTACTCAACCAGCTGGAGAGCAATTTCTTTTTCAATTTGTCCACAGACGACTACGAGAGATGCTTGATCCGTCCAATTATCGCTTCGAGCTTCTTCTTTAGACAAGGTATATATCGAATACCTAGAATCAATTCATTATTTTAATGTCTTTCTTAATTTCTTTTGCTTATATATTTTTAATTTATTGATTCCTCATAGAGGAAGCTTTGTAGTCATAACAGTTTCTTATATTTTTAATGACTGTGTGTATGGATGTCGCCCTTTTTTTGTTAACAGGGTAACTTCAAAGACGGTTGCAGATAAATTAATGAAATTTTGAAGGCGTATATTCACCACTAATATCTCAAAACCGAAACACGGATTTTTGAAAATATTTAATTTTACATTTTTTATGCACTTTATAATATTAAAAAAATGGGTTTTTTATATAAAAGACTCCTTAATTTGAGGCGAATCGATTGACCTTGAATATTAATACATTTTATTAAAGAGTAAGGAAGTTACGGTAACTTATAATATTTGAAAAATAGGTTTTTTATAGTAAAACTTCTTTCATCAACATAATTCAAAGTTGATGCAAGAATAGTAAGATTCCTTGATGAGAGATTTAAAAAATTGTTAATGCTTCCTCTATGAGGAAGCAAATATTTTTGTTAATTTTTCATAATGAGGAAGCAAAGTGCTCATCAAATGAGCACCATACATAATTTTAATTACAAAGTGGAAACACCCGAGATCGAATTCCCAGCTACATTTTAAATACATAAATTCAATATTTTACTTGTCTTCTTTCACAGTTGTTTCCAGGACATTTCTGATACTATTCACTGCCACAGTACTGTCGCCATAGATTAAAATACTTGGAGGTTTCGCTTGAGAACCATTTTCAGTCTTTTTTGCCGGAGTGCTGAGAACAAAAATTTAATTATTCATTAGCAATCATTTATTTCTAAACCATAAGATACAAGAGTTTTTGATTTGGAAAGCAAGTAGATTTAAAAGATTTTAGTTTGGAAGGCCTTCGAGTCTAAGGCCGTCTAAAGCTTTCAAGTATTACAAAATTGCAAATTTTTAATTTCTTGAATTTTCTAAGTTTCCAAGCAAGTTTAAAAAAATGTAATTCCCAACTCTTAAAAAAATATTAATTAATACAAATCTGGGTATCATAATAATATCAATAATCAACGAATTTCCTTTTTCTCAGGTGAAATATTTGTAAAGCCCATAAATGAAATTTTACATGAGATACTAATACTTTCAAGATTTGCAAACATTAAAATATTTTCAAAGTAGAGGGGATGAAGAACGAAATGGGCTTTACCTAGCTGTCATTTTCAATTTTTTTTAAATGATTTTTTAACAATTTTTTGCTCTAAAGAAACTGAAAAGGTCACTGATTACGTATAGGTCTTAACCTAAGGTACTTGAAACTGCAATAAACGATTTTCGAAAAAAGTGGGCATTACCTAGTTGTCTCAGTGCCTCAATTGTTTTAATGATTTTTTGCAGTTAACTAGTTGGTCATTTGAAAATGATATAATAATTGAACATAACTTAAATAAATTAGTTAAGCTGTATTGAATTTAAATTCAAATATTTCCAATTTACGAATTGCATTTTCATTTTCATACATTAGGCGTTTTTGAAATACAAAATTAACTTAGAAACCATTCAATATTAATTGAAAATGGTTGAGTTTGATAATTTCAAAATTTCCAATTAAAATTGTTTTCAAAATTTTCATTTAACATTTTGAAAAGTTCAATATAAATTTAAAGGTCATTCAATTTACATTCAAAGCGGCTAAATTTAATGATTCTAAAATTTCCAATTTGAAAATTTTGAAAATTTTCTAAGTATATAAAATTGACAGACCTCTAAATTTATATTTCGAGAATTTGCTTGTATGAATTATGAATTTTTCAAATCTACGCTTCAAAGTAGAAAGTTCCTTTTTATAAAAGCGTTCAGATTTGAAGGATCTTAAATCTAAAAACATTTCAATTATTATTGTAAAGTTTTTAATTAAAATTTTTTAAAAAATTATGTTTTTAATCCTCTTTTACAAGTTACCTAGCAATGAATGGAATGTTTCTAGAAGATCCTACTATCGAAGCAGAGTCGAGTCCTTCGTGACTGATATTGAGGGATGTGAAAGACTTTTGATCGTCAAGATCACAAGGACCCTTGAATTGTCTAACAGGGCTCTCTTTCAAATCAAAGTCCTGAGATCTAGCCAAACTGGTATTAGAACACGACATCGCTGAAAAATCTAGGGAGGCTGATGGAGTCAGATCCACCGAATACGTCAGAGCCTGAGATAATCTAGAAGTCGTTCCGTTTATTACGGAAGCTGGGGTTGGGGGAGGCGTCGCTGGACCCGAAAACTCTGATGGAGTGTCTCCTGAAAATTTTAATTCAATTCAATTTTAATTTCAAGTTGTAAATTAACTTTCTATTTTATAATTTTATTCAACATAATACATAAGACTATCAGATATTTGTTTAAATATTAATTACTTCTAGCGTCTTCTGATACGGTTATTTGCAGGATTGTGGGCATCTGTAAACTAATTGGAACACTTCCTGGCGTTACGATAGCACCTGGAGCATCTTTAACTTCTGAAGCTAAGCCTTGCTGCGAAACTAGCCTAGCAGTGTGACTAAATGCTCGTAGTTTTTTTATGTAGGCATCCCATTGTGCTTTTCCTATCATCTCTAAAATCACCCGAAAAACATGAAAATTAGAATTTACGAAACTAAACTCAGAATAAACAAAATTTTAATTCCTCCTTAACGTCCTACATTCAAATTCAACTACGAAATGATTGGAAAATTTTAAAAAATCAACAATTTAACGATCGAGATTGGACAACACTCTCTTAAATGTCTCCATTTGAATTTAAAAAAAAATTAAAAAGAGGAAAAAAAGAAGGCAACCTACAAATCTCCTTCATACTTTTTTCTCTCCTCTTTTTATATTTTTATTTTATTTTTATCTCAATCATAAAACACTTATAAAAAATCTATCAACGTTTTGGTGTTTATTCAATACCCTTTTCAACCATCTTTTAACTTCCGAGAATTTCGTAATTAAATATGAAAATTATAATAATGTTTTTCGTGGTGTTCAAAATTGCTTAAACAGAAACATTAAGCCATAGACTTTGCTTCCGTTCCTTTAAACTTCGGTTCTTGGTCAACTCTATAAAATTACTTACTTTTATAATCCAGGAAGTTGTAGTGCTCGCAGTTGGAAACACAAGGTTTGCCAGAGACCGAAACAGCTGGAAAAGAATTCTTGTGAATTTAAAAACTTGCTAATAAGTTGAAATCAAAGTTTTTCATCTAAACTTACATTCTACGCGAGAAACAAGAAGTCCATTGTTAATGAAACATTGTCCATGCATTAAAGCGATTGAAAACTTAGTGATGTGATCTAAATCGGTTTCTAGAATTACGCCAAAAGTTTTGTCACATGTCCAGGTAACGATATTTCCATAATCTTCAAGCTGGAAAAAAATGTATGTATGATCATTAGGGTGGTTCTTATTCATACTGGGTGAATTTTTTTCAGAATTTCTCTTCTCTCATCCCTCAGCTTTGTTCGAATACCAAAAAAAAATTATCCCCTCAAAAATTAAGCTAAATTGGTTAATATTAACCCGTGCTTCAAAGACCATAAAGTTTCCCATTGATTTAACATGGAAATAAGGCAGCTTTTTATTAATCTACGATTCGTTACAAATAATTCCGCGTGTCAGTATCTTGTTCAGATTTCGTCAGATAATAAGAATCAATCATAACTTTGAATCTTTTCAAAACTTCTAAACCTTCTAAATATCTTTTAAAATGATTCTGATTTTTCCTACATTTTTAAAAAGCCATAAGTAATAAATTTGCATTTCACGTAATATTGAGGTTTATAAACGGTTTTTGGAACTGTTTTTTTACATGTCATCATTAATTGGTATCTTAAAAATACCCAATAATTTTTTAACTCATTTTCAATTTTATGAACAAGTTATTTTACTGCTATCATTGATTAAAAAACTGATAGCGTTTAAAAAATACATTGATTTCGCGACTTACTTGAAAAAATCGAATGTTCAAACAAATTAAAATTAGTTTCAAAATTGCTGGGTATTTTCAAATTACAGTTTAATGATTTATGAAAAAAAAGTTTACAAAAACGTTAATGAACCTCAACATTACGTAAAATTCAAATTTTTCACTTATGAGGTATTCTTTGGGGACCCATAAGAATGTCTGAAGGCTTACGGTCATTCAACTTTAAAAATTATGATGGATTCTTATTCTTTGACGAAATCTGAACGAGGTACTGACACGCGAAATTATTTGTAACACATCATCGCGTTTAAATCGTAGACTAACAAAAAGCTGCCTTTTTCCTATGTTAAATCAATGGGAAACTTCATGGTCTTTGAAGCGCGGGTTAATATTAACCGATTCGGCTCAGATTTGGAGATATATTTTTTTGGACATTCGAAAAAACGCCATCCTAACGATCATAAAGGTTTTGAAATTTCTTACAGACTTTCCTGTTCTATTTGTATTCAAAATGTCAGAATGATGTAACTATTTGACCAAATAGAATATTTGTAAACCTTTGTAGCTTTGGAAGAACCAAGTGGGTTGTAACTTTCCAAATCTGCTTCTACAAGAACGTGCATTTTGGTATCTTGGAAGAGCGAAGTTTGTCCATAATTGTTAGAAATAAGGGGGAATATTGTTTTTCCTGATGTATAAAGCAACCAACTGTTTACGTCTATTTTTTGCTGAAAAAAAATCATTTATTTCAATTTTGATTAATTCCTGAATTTATTTAAACTTTTCTATATTATTTTGATAATTGATTTCATGGATCTAAATCTAAAAATCTTACTGGAAACATACTTGTGGATAAATGGTGCATAATCTTCTGTCGCCCTGGTACCAAAGGAGATCTCCCAGTTTTGCAGCATCTTTATTGCTGCAAAAACAGGAACTCAAGAGATCATCATTGGCTCCATTTTCATTCTGAATTTTAGTTTTGCTTCCATTTAATTCTGAAAAAAAGAGATATATATAAAATATATATAATATATATTTATTATATATATATATTATAATGAACTTTTGGTTCCTTCGTTTATCGTCTCATATTAAATGAAAATTCTGGATCCAATAAAAATTATTTAAAATAGCTGGTGAATGATAGTTTTTATCTGTTTATTTTTATACCTCCTTTTGAACGAACAGTAGCTGCTGTGTAAAACATTATTGAAGGTCTCGTTGATTCTGTTCCTTGGAGTACAATACTTAGACGAGTTTTCAGAGAAGATAATCTCCATGCTTGAATCCATGTTGCGACCATGTAAAAGAAAGTCAAAAGCATTTCGACAGAATATTTTGCTTTGAGGATGAAAGGCGCTTTAATTGAATGGTTCCTTCAAAATCTCCATGCCGCACCAACCCTAATAACAATTTTTTAATTTTATAGGTATTCATATTAATATCCAAACCCATATTCGGTTTTTATTTCTCATTTTTAATTTATTTGTGAGACTTGTAATCCGTAAATTATTTTTTTTTTATAAATTCACAATTCTTAAATCAAAGTTAAATGCATTAATATTAATTTTTTTATAACCAAATAAAGCAGAGAATACAAATAAAATATAAAAATTACTTCCAATTAATTTCAAAAGAAAATGGAATAATTCTTATACTTTTGAGATGAACATATATAATTATAAAACCGATAAATTATGAATGATAATTTAAGTAATCTATTAATTAATACAAAGAAATAAAAGTTACTTGTTATAAAATTTATATCTACTATAAACTATCATCTTATATTTTGCATAAAAAAATGTACACAGCTAAGAAGCGCAAATAATAAACAAAAATTGTATGATAATAAATACAGTCCAAAAATTGAAAATTGATAGCGTTCGAAATTGAAAATGTTTCATTGAATCCTTTAAACGATTTTGCAATTTAATTTTAAATTAAAGTCTTTGATTCATTAACTGTAAATTACAATCTTTCAAATTGAATGATTTCAAACTAAACAGATTTTTATTAAACAATTTCAAGTTAAGGACGTTAGAAACTGAATAATTCTGCAGCATTAATAAATTTTTTAAATTAATTACATTAGTTGCAAAATTTTGACTGAAATAGGTATCAAGTCAAAAAATTTCAATGAAAAAAATCATGTACCTATACAAGAAAAGTATTAAAAAACTTAATACAAAAAATTCGACAATCTTTTACTTAAAAATAAGGTATGATAATAATTTACATAACAATTAAAAAATATAACAATAAATAAAAACCATAATTAAATTTTTCTACCGCTTTGAGCAAACTTAAAAAACTTTAATTTCAACGAAACGGAGCCATAAACAGATTACCACATTAAAATTTATTTATAAACTAAATATACACATATTTAAAACTTTGACCTAGGTCAAAGTACACTTCTAAAAAATATACGACTAAAAATAAATTATCGAATCAAGATTCAACAATAGACCAACCATAATAATCTTTGTCTATAAAAAAAAAATTAGTAAAATAAAAGGGACATGCCACAAAATCTGGACCTATAATCCAAAAGCACTGAAACATAGAAACTGCAAAAAAATGACAACAGAAAGGACCAATAAATAAACGAGGTTCAATAACACCTGAATATTTTGGAGTATGAACAAAAAAGGTTCGAAGCAGTTAAGAAGCGTGAATAAGAACAAATTAGATTCAATTAACTAAGACTGTCTTTATGTTGTCCGCTATACAGTGGTTGCCCCAATTGCAAACAGAACTTTACTATTTCTTCTCACATTTTTAACTAAAGTTGCTGCCACGATGGTGAAGTATTTTCTTCTCAACTTTTTTCATATCATGCAGTGTACACACGTTCATTCCCCGATTAATTATCGCGAATTAGATCAAGAAATTGCAAACGACAATGAACTACTTGTGTTTCTCTGTGTTTCTCTCTGTCGTGTCTCGTGTCGTCTGCTGCTCGTCCGTCGTGTAAAATCGATCAGAGATTATCGAGTGTAACTATCGACTTCAGTTTCGAGTCTTGGTGACTGCGCATAAGTTGGAAGTTTCATAAAAAAATGTAATAAAATGAGAAAAAAGGAATGAAAACGTAATAAATATATGATTTTTATTACGACTAAGCATCAAAGTGTTATACATTAGTACTTAGATTAAAAAATTAGCTTTTTGTAACCTCAGATAAAGACTAGAGAAAAAATATTAGACTTCCAGCGGCACTGCACTCTGCGCATTTACAAAGTGACAAGTGGCAAGTGAGACATGTCAGTTGTCACATGTGATATGTTTACTTATCATCTGATTTCCCGAAACAGTTCTTCATCCGGTTTATTCACTTGTCAAAGTTGTGTTTTACATCTTTCAATTTTGAGTGAATCAAAGAAATGGAAAATAACGAATGTGAAAAGCCAGAAAAGAACGAGGTATTTAATTTTTATTGTTGATCAAATTTGATGAATGTTGTAAAAGAATTGTTGTAATTGTTATTACGACGTGCATAGATGGAAATATATAGTTTGAATAATAGATAAATCAATAACTCATAACTTTAAAAGATTCTTATATAGTTATACATAAAGACTACAGTTTCGCAGAGCTTTTAAGGGTTTTAAACACTTTCAAATGCTGGAACTCTAACCTAAAAAAATGTAATTTTGATCTTTTTTATTTCAGATTTACATATTATAGATTTTGTGCGCCTTATTATTAAGTGCAATTATTATTTTTTGTATGAGTGAAATCTGTTAGAGTCAATACAATTTATAACATTTTCATGGTGCATTAAATATTATTTATTGAATTAAAAAATAATTAACTGCGAAACTATATACTTTTTAGGTATAATTTTTATTTACTTAAAGTATAATATGTCGTAATAGTCATAATTTTTCCAGATGTCGGAATCTGTTTCGAGCGTGAGTGAATCAGCAACGAACAAGGAAACAATTGAAGAACGTTATAATAAGGTGAATTTAAAAACACGGTCATCTTTTCGATTTCTAATCATTGTTCACCAATATTCATCAATTTTATAAAAAGTTTCTAGTTTTCTTTTTTCTGTTTGCATTTTATATTTTTAAAGAATTTTGTACTTCTTATTACAAAAAGAAAATGCTTTGAAACCTAAATAATTAAATATCAATTTTAAATTTAATTACAAATTTTAAAAGAATAAATTACTATTGTAGAGATAATGAACATTTACATCATTTATATTATTTACAGCTTCGAGGACTTGCTGTTAAATTAAAAAAGAAAGTATCAGACTTGGGCGAGCAGGTAAAATATTTAGAAGCAGAAAAGGCAACACTTAATGCAGAAAGAGAAGAGGTGCAGAATAAAGTTATTCAAATATCTAACAATGCGAAGAAACTACAGGTTATTTGCAAAAATATATTAACCTAAAAAACTAGTAATTCTACAATTTTTATTATTTTGGTTTTTGATTGTTTACAGTAATATTAACTGAGATTAATATATTTTGATTTTAAATTATACTACCAATTTTAGACAATTCAAGTCGAATACGACAAATTGCAAGATGAGATGGAGCAACGAAAGTCTGAGAATAAAAAGTTAATGAAGAATATAGAGACTCTCGTTAGTGAAAACGCCTCCCTCAAGGAATATCTTTATAATGAAAAAGACTCTGCTGCACAACTTTCTGCAAGGTTAGAGCAATTTATTAAAGAAAAAACCAAATTGGAAAGCACTATTAAACATTCGCAGGAACAAATTAAAAAATTGAACGAAGAGTTGAAAGCAGATGTGGTTTTGAGAGAACAAAAAGCCAAAGAGTACGAAGCTTTGAAAAATAATTTGGAATCTGAAGTACAAGCACATGAGGCTACTCGATCACAATTAGATTCTATCAAACAAGAACGTACGAGCAATAGTGTACTGTCTTTAGAAGTTGAAAATTACGAGGTACATAATTTTTAGTAATTGACTAACTTTATTGAATATCTGATTTTTTAACAATAATCCTTAATTCACAGAAAAGTATCGAAGATATGAAATCAAAATTGAAGGATGAAGAATTAAAACGAACAGCCTTGGCGCAAACGATCGACGAGCAATCGGGCACAATAAACTTATTAAATAAGCAAATCTCGGAGTTGAGAAGTAATTGTTTATCGAAATCAAACCAAGTAACGAGTCTGGGAGAAAGGAATGAAAGTATAAAAGCAGAATTGAATGAAATGAGACTTGAATCTGAAAGAGCGCAACACGAAATCGAAGAACTTCTTACGCTACTGAATGAATCGAAAGCTGATAAATCGAATTTGTTAAAGAAACTTGAAATCTTAGAATCCGATAGCGACAATTTCAGGAAAGAATTTAAAAGTCAGAAAGAAGCTCTTGAAAATCAGGTATGAGTGACTTTAATATGTCAATTTTAATCTACACTTGAATTTTAAAAGACTTAATAATAAATAATATTTAGTTACGGGACATGGCAGCTGAAATTTCGCACTTGAACTCAGCTTTGTCGAGTTCCAAAAAGGAAACCGAAGTTTTGCAGGAAGAATTTAATGGATACAAGAGAAGAGCACAAAGTGTGCTGAGAACCAAGCAGACTCAAAATAAAGAAATTGGAATGGGAGGAAAAAGTGTTGTTGAAGTTGAAGAGGAATTGGTTCAGTCACATCAGCAAAATACGCTTCTTCTAGAGAAACTGAATATTTATGGGTATGACTCGTTAGTAATGGAATATATTTTTTCTATTTAAGCTTAGAGGAAATCTCCTTTTTAAAATTGAATCTAATTTTAATTTTAAGTTTATTTGAAAATGGTATTTTGTTATAGACAAAAAGTGGATTCATTGAACAAGGAACTGATGATACTTAAGGATGAGAAGGATCACGCTTTGGAAAGTCTTAAAGAATCTAAAAAAAGAGAGTTTAACTCACGCGTCGAAATTTCCTCCCTCACAGAACAGTGCAGATCGCAGGAAATTAAAATCCAAAAGCTGAATGCAGATCACAATAAGGAATTGGCGATTTTAGAAAAAAATCGGAAGGTAATTTTCTCAAATGAAATATTCTTTTGAGAAATTGAAGTCAATTTAAGATTTATTTAATGATTAGAACCTAAGAGTCTAATTAAAAACAATGTTATTTAATTTCATTTATATGTAATTTTTATTTAGACTGAAGTAAGATTGGCAAGAGAAAAGTATGAGCAAGAAATCCAGGATTTGAAGTTAGAATTAGAAAGAATAAAATTGAGCGAATCTGCGGAAACAATACGTAGACATAATATTTCGCCAGAGAGAATAATTGATTCAAATCTAGAATCTAATCATTCACGTGTCTTGGGAATGTCGCTCATAGAAAGAGAAGAATGTGAGGTAGGTTTAAAACCTGAAAGTACAATAAATCAAGTTTGAACAAAAAATGTATAACTTTAAAAAATATTGAAGATTCTAATTATTTTATAGGGTTCTGAGAGTATTGATTCTTGTCCCCTCGGTGTGACAAACACAGAAAGATATCGCGATCATTCCCTGATGCCTTTGGACGAACTTCTTAATTCGTCGGATGATTACAATCCACCTGAAATACAAATTTTACCCTCGAAAGTTAGTAGACAAGAGTTTGAAATTTGCGAACGAAGAATTAAGCACTTGACGGTTCTTCTCGCCGATGCTGAGAGAGATATAGCGAAATTAACGCAACTTAACGAAATGCTCAAAGAAGATATTCGAAGACAGCAAAGAAGTGTTGAAAGGGAACACCATGCAAATAATTTTGAGTATATGAAAAACGTTGTCTTCAAAGTAAGGCTTTTAAATAATCATAATATTTGAGTATGCGGCCTAATCATTTAATTTCTGCTGCTACCTTTCGATTTTCACTAGGGCTTGAACATTCTTGAAATCTGGTGTACATTCCTTTCTTAAATCTTTGAAATAGGAATTGTTTCCAGTGTATCAACGGATCCTTTTTTATAAATTAAAACTGCACAATACCATAATTATAATGAGCAAGCTAAATATTTTCTAAAACAAGAATTATTTTAAGAATTTCAAGTTTTAATATAATTTGTCTTTTTTTATAAAAATAGAAATGGTATAAATGTCTATGAACTCTTTGAACTCTTTTGAAATCTCTAGAAATATCTTGTAATTTTGAAATCTTGTGTACACTCAAAAGTCGAGTGGTCAACCTTTCGAATTTTCATTATTTTTAAAGATAGAAATTTTAGAGTTGATTATTATTTAATTGAATGGCTATAAAGTGTACGCACTTTTCAATTCTTAGACTCAAAAACTTGACGGATTCTTAATTCCAAGACTCCAAAATTCAAAAATGATTTTTCTAAATGCCTTTAATTTTTCGCTTTCGATTTCAAGAAACTTATAATACTTTTCAATTTGAATACTATAAGATTTCGATTCTTCTAACATTTTTAATAACACATTTTTAAATTCTTTGCAAACTTAAATAAAATTGTAATCCGTTGCAGTTTGTCACATTGAAAAATGGAGATGAAAGAAGTCACCTCATTCCTGTACTGACTACTATTTTAAAATTGAGTCCCGACGAAACTCAAAAGCTCAATTCCGTTGCAGGAGGTAAATATACATATTTAATTGAGAATGAAATATAATAAATATAAAATAAAACTATAATAATTATATTGTGATGAATTCACGATTGCTGCAGAATAAGCTGGAGAAGTGAATTATACTTTTATACTACTATTTCGTTGTTTCAGGAAAAAGTTGGATTCCGGGAATACCAATTCCTGGTTGGCACAATAATTAACTTAGTTGATTTCCAAAGTATGATCGAGAACACTTTTGTAAATCATTATTTAAAGTTAAAGACGTAATAATAATAAAATGTGTACAATTGTATATAATACGTAAGTACAAGGCTTAATAGATCATTTATTTTTGTGCAAGAGCTAATTTAGAAGTGAATAGAGTACGTTAAAAATGGTAAGAATGAGGTTCTGGCGAAAGTTTGTGTTACTAATGAAAAATAATAAATTTCTTTTCAAGTAAAATATAAAATATAGCCTTTTCAATAATTGACCAGTTTGGTGTAATAACGGTGTCCTAGCAGTTTTAGAAGTCACTTATTTTTCATTTGATTTGTACATAACTTCACAAGTGCAATAACAGTGTTATTTTACTAAAATTCCAATTGATTCAAATTCCAAGTACAGTTAAGGGCATGTTCCAAAGTGATCCACGTGGATGCTCTCTAATTTGAAAAATGTAAATATTGTGCTGAAATTTTGGCAAATGGTTCATAATATATAAGAGCACGCCTGTCTGGTCCAGTTGAATTTTTATTTCGTTTAAATAGTGCAATTTTATTAATTTTTAACTTGGAATGTAACTAAGAACAGGGCTTTAGTGTCGTGGCTACAATTTAATTCATAAAATTGCAGTATTTAAATAAAATAAAATCTATTGGGCCAGAGAGACGCGCCCTTATGTATTTTGAACCACTTCCTAAAATTTCAGCACGATATTTACATTTTACAAATTTTAAAGCCACCGAATATATTACCATGTAGTTGATCACGTGACACTCTGGTCTGGTACATACCCTTAAGTATTTGAAACAGAATAGGCAAAATTAAAAAAATAAAAATAGTTTCCATGGTTTTCGATTGTCTTTTGTTTATCAAAAATAAAAAGAATTTCTTGCAAGTTACTCAAATTGGAGAAAATGTTTGATATTAAGAAAGTTTTCGATGTTCAAAAACGATATTATTATAAGTCACCAGTTTCCACCAAACCTTTCGTTCGCATAGGTTTACAGGTAAATCCATGGAAAAGTTTATTTCATTTGAATAGTATTTTGTACTTTCTATATTTTGCTTGACGAGACATTATAATTATCAAGTTTATAGAACAAATTATTTATCTATTTTACAGAAGAAGATTACAATTATAGCTGTTATGTTTACTATTACCGTTGGTCCTCCGCTCTTAGCGATGACGACTTTAAAAAATATGAAGATACCGGAATAAGGATAATGCAAAACGGTCTGAGGTCTGAACTTCAAAGTTTTTTAGTTTTAAACATATTCACTTATTCAGGCTTCAAATTCTGATCCCAAATTTTTCAAATAAAAAAAATCAGCCTTGAACTGTTATCTTTTTATTATATTTAATAGTCAATGTCATAAGTAGATTTAAATTTTGGACAATACAGTGCAGTATGTACATGTAGACGAAAATAATGGGGTAATTGCATATCTTTAAATATGTTTTTTCCTTGTAAAACTAA
This sequence comes from Melikaiella ostensackeni, assembly GCA_032362435.1. Lineage (NCBI taxonomy): Eukaryota > Metazoa > Arthropoda > Insecta > Hymenoptera > Cynipidae > Melikaiella > Melikaiella ostensackeni. The sequence goes on along the minus strand of JAUMHM010000050.1, from coordinate 13,367,109 downwards.
AAAAAACACTAAAAAATGAATGAAATTACTTGAGAAAAGTTTTTTCATACAAGTTGACATTTTTTTATAATTCTTTAAAAAGTATCCTTTTTCGAATTTTTCGCGGGAAAATGTGGCACTGCTGGCTGGAACACTTTTTTTTAGGATGTAACGTGTCAAAGGCACAGAGTTGTTTGAATAGTGATTTAAATACTTTTTAAAAATCTTCTCAGGAATAAAGTATTCAATTTTTTTTAATGTACTAAAATTTTTAGAATTTTATTGAGTATTTGAAAAATATGTTATCTAAAATCCATGCAACTACCCCATCTTACATATTTATATGTAGATGAAAATAATTTTACATATTTATGAAATTTTATTTACATTTTATGAAATAATAAAAGCGATAATTGTCTGTTTTATCAATCTTATGATTTCGTAAAATGGTCCTTGAGAAATAAAAACTAATTCACAAATACACTTATGGTGAGAAATTGTTTTCTACGAAGATATATAAAAAATAGTTTCGTCCGTTTCGTCCCATGCATTTTGATGCCAATGTTTATACACCAGTGTATAACCATCTTGGATCGCCATATTAGAACACGAAATGCCAAATCTGAAGCAGACGACGTGAAATATTTTGAATCCCTTAACTCCATTCCTTTTTTGACGCTTTTGACATTTTACGTTAAGTAATCAATAAAGTCAATAAAGATAACTACGAGTAATAAAGTTTGCATTGGCAGAGTACCAACGAAAGTAAGGCAAATTTTCATCAGTCATTGATTAATGATTAGTATCAATCTAAATATAGAATAAAACAAATTCAAGGTCATACAGTCACGTGACCCAAGTGACTTATTGAATTTTAAGGTAGTTTTCGGCTTTTTGACCATTTTAAAATATAATGAGGAATTAGGCAGAATTAGGTAACCAATGATATTAATTCGGCACAGATAAAATCATTTCTATTGACAATAATCTAAAATTCCAATATTTTTTGCACTTTCATAACCTCAATTTTATGCGAAATGACGGAAATGTCAAATGTGGCAACCCTGTAAACCAGTGTAACCTAAGTCGATGTCAAAAAGATGTCCAACGAAAGGAGACGAGTTCCAACTCTGACCGAGTAAATGGCGAAATGTCAAATCCATAAAGAATAAGCAGGTCTCAATTATGCTGATTATCTCGTGTGTCCTATCGCGATTCAATTGAATGAGAATTGGATAGAATTAGGGAAGAGATCTGTACTCATTCTTTAAATTTTTGATTAATCTTTCTATAAAATTATCAGAGTGGTGACAGTTTAAGCATAAATCGGAATTGTACGTAGGTCTCTTATTTCACTTTTCTACATATCTAGATATGTTTATAAAGAAAGTAATTAAGATTTTATTATTTAATTTACGAAAATTTAACCTCTTTGAAAAGCATTTTTCAAATCAATTTTACAATTGTATTGTCATCCAGTCATTCTGACCTGACTAGGCATAATATTTGCATTCTTGATGTGAATACGTATAATACTATGTTAATTTATTCATTTTCATGAAATAAAAACTTGTAACTGATATCAAAAAGTCGATGCAGTGAAAAATTGGAATGAATAAGAAGCAGTAAGATCTTTTTGTTTTCAAAATTGTAATATAATATCTATATAATATATTATAATTCAATTCTAAATTATTTACAATATTCGCTGATATATTACAGATAAAAATTAGCCAGCAATAATGTCGGTGACGTCACAGAAAATGGAGCAAAAATTCAAGTAAGTTGCATTAAAAAAATATATAATAAATTAAAGCATAGGTAGAAAAGTATACAGAACTTTATGTTTCAACTTCTATATGTCGTTTTTACGTTTCACTTTGGTTCTTATCTAATGAGAATCAAAACTATAATACGTCAATGTGCTTTTTATAATTTTATAGATGTTTCACAAAAACTTGTGTGTTTGGAGCATAAAGTGTGATTTCGTGATTTAAAGTGTGACAGCTTAGTGTTATTATTGTCTTTAGTTGTCTTTTCGCAATTCCACTTTGAAGTACGAAAATACAATCATTTCTGTATATCAGTATTTAAATATGAAAACTTATATTTAAATTGTGATTTTTTATATTTCAATTGTGATAGCGATCGAGGTTCTCTACAATAAGCTTCAATAAAATTTATTTTTAGTTCATTTTAGCGTATAGAAAATACATAAATAAAACAGACCAACTTAGAAAGACGCAGATTTATTAATTTCGAGCCTGCCAGCGATTCGCTGTTTTCAATTGTTAGATTTTAAATTTAAGGTCTAATTTTGAACAGAAATGTGGACGATTTCAAGAAATGGCAATTCTGAATAAAGCGTTTATGAATTAAAAGAATTTTAATTTATACTTTTAAAATTACTATACGAAAGATAATCTATTGCAGAAAAGCATTCCGTTCAATCAAAATGTTGGCAACCTCTGATTCACTTTTCCAATTTCATTTAGCTTACAAAACAAGTTGAAATAGAGCAAAATAGTTGTAATAAGCTGATTTTTCACATTGTTATTTAGGATTCACTATTCCCAGAGACCACTTATTAACTTAATTAAAGCTAATAAGAGAATGATGTTCGTTTTGCATGTTCACTGAAAAATATTTTGCTCTGGAAGAGAGAAGTCACATTTGGATAAAAGCAAATATTTTACTTATTTTCTTGGGATGAATTCTCTATATTTCTGGTACTTCGTATTTAGATTTTTAAATATTTTTGCTCCAGTTTTTGGCTTCTCTCTATCAAAATTCAAAAGACTAACTTGAAAGCTTCTTTCCTAATTAACCAAAAGCTTCATAATTTTCTTTTAATTATGAAGTCATTGCATGATCTTCAATTTTTGTACTTTCCTCCTTTGAATGATTGATCTGAGAAAACTAGTGCTTTTTCAGCCTTAGCACAGTTTTACCAAATTAGTTTTCAAATCATTTTGATAGATAATAATACATTTTAGTATTGATGAAATACCCTTTGACTTATTTTTCATGCTAGGCCATTTTTTTTATCAAAGTTATTTTTTAAATATTGATTTGAAAATGCTTTATCTTATTTTGAAACTATTTCATCAAAAACAAACTTCCTCAGATACTGAATTAAAATTGATTTTATCTCACTATTTTCTCTTTCAAATGTTTGAGTCACCCTGGAACTAAATGTAGAATTCTTCTAATTAGATAAGAATCACATTGCACAATTTGAAAAGAAAATACACAACTTTATACACGTATGTTTTTCCTAAGATTTAGATATCTCACAAAAATAGAAACAAGGATAATGAAGTTTCCAGCCCGAAAGTTTTGCAGTTCAATTCTGTGGTGTTTTATCCTGAATAAGTAATCGATTTTAGTTTTCTGCACTGTAATGATTTAGTGAAAAAAAATCCAAGAGTGTTTTTTAATAGTGTCGAATGACGAATGTCAACAAATGAAGTCGTAGAACATTAATCTCACAACTCGTAACATTTTGAAGCAGCGAAGCTATGGTGTCGACCCACCTCTTCTATCAGAAATATAAAAAGAAGAGTTTTCGCCCTCTACCAGATATGGCCACCAATCTTCTTTCATCTCGCTGACGGATTTTTCTCAATACGCTTTTTAGCATCAACCTTGGACATAAAAGTGAGTGTTCTAGAACTTCTTTTGTACAGGAATCTTCCAATCAGAACGACCATTTTTCAAGTAAAAAAATCTGAATATCACTATCAGTATTTCCCTTCACAAGAGAACACTTTTTTTAATAGTATAAAATTGTCTCTATCCTCTCTCCAAAAAAATTTTACACTTCTTGCAAAAATTCAGAAGTAATAACGTATCAATTTTCGCAAATTAACAATTGCTTGTCCCCAGCTAAAGTCTTTGCCGTGCTCGTGAAAATCCTTTGATCGTATTGTGGTAAATAAAATTTAATAAAGTATTTAATAATATAAAGAGTTATTAAAGATGATATATTCAATACTTGCTAGAACGATTAAACTTATTTTAATATAAGTTTTTCTTATTGTAATTTTCACTCTTAAATCGTTTTACAAACTTTAATTGAGGAATCAGGGTTGCCTAGCAAGTTATAAGTGACATGTGATCATTTCAATTGTTCATCACATGAGAAGCGTGCATGTATGTGTATCTTTCATATGCTTCTATTTGTACATTGTTAAAAATGTGCTTAGTTTATTGACTGTAGGATAGAATATCAATGGTCAAATGGTAAGCATGAGGCAAAAGTAGTTTGGCTGTAATATTGCTGCAAGAATAAATCGTAAGCTTGTAGGTATTAGTTCATAATGTATAGATTGCTTTAGAAGTTTATATCTGATAATTTAGAGCTAATAGACATAATAACTTCAGATTGCTTAGACAAACTCGATATTGATCATAATTAATGCAGATATACTTAAGGAACATAAATAATTAATTTCATGTACGAGTTAATTGTTATAAAAAATTTATATATTTCGTAAATTTGTAATTTATAATGACTTATCATCATACGTCAATAATTGATACTGTTATAAACAGTTGTATCAACAAACATTCAATTTTGGTTTTTTCTCTAGGTTTTCATCTCCTCTTTCCTACTGAACACAATTGAAACTATTTCAAAAATGATTATCAACCATGAAAAATTGTTAACGCTGAATATATTCAATTGTTTATAATAAATATATTTTAAAAATGTCCCAAATGAACGTTTATTCGTGGGAAATTTTTTTTCAATGAGTTCTGTTCGATGTTCTGTTAAAGGCAAGTTAATACTGATGTTTAATCAAGATTTTTAGCTAATAATTAAATTTTCAATAGAGAATTTTCATGTATTTTTGCAAGAAATAAATCAATGTCAGGTTTAATATTTTTTTATTTAATTTTTAAAAGTGTAAAAACGTTTCCTCTATGAAAAAGCAAAAAACAAAAGTTGAATATTTGTTGATAAAATTATTTATAACAATAGTAATTGTTGATGCATGATGATAAGTAGTTACTCATCACAAATCTAATACAAAATCTAAGGCATTTCAGGTAAGAAATCAGCTCAGAAATCAGTGTTTTCAACATTGGCGCACTATACTTAAGTATTTGTTTACATATATAAATTGTAACAATTAACTTGTGAATTCAATGAATTATTTATGTTCCTTAAGTATATCTACATTAATCTGATGAATAGCGAGTTTGTATAAGCAATTTTCTTTTAAATAAAAAATCATATTTTTTTTTATTTCTAATTTTGTCACTATATTTGTTTATATATTTTACGTAGAGCCTGTAGATGATTCTAAACAGTAAATTCCTGTTTTTAACGACTGTGCGCCAGACGGTTTAGAATTCACAAGTTTTTCAGGTGTCTTGCAAACAGCAATATTGAGTTTTAAAATTTTATCTCTATTAAAAATAATTGTTTTAGAGTTTCCAAGATTAATGCTGAAGTTCCTGTGAAAAAATAAAATAAAATTTTAAAAGCACTCTAACTTTTATCGTAGTTGCACATCTGCGAATGATTGTGACTAAAAAAGTATTTCAAATATAGAATAAGTAGAGAAAAAAAGAAAAAAATAAGAAAATATATAATAAGAGGTTTATTTCAGACTCGTGCCGAAAATCGTCAATGGCGGAATCGCGGGAATCATTGGAGTATCCGTGGTATTTCCACTGGATTTGGTCAAAACAAGGTTGCAAAATCAAGTTATCGGACCTAAGGGAGAAAAGATGTATTCTTCAATGTAAATCTCTTTTCTGATTTTTCTTATTTTTAGTTTTAAAAATTTAATTGGGTAACTTTTTACTCAAAATAAATTGTTTTGCAAATAATGTTTGTTAACATAAATTGGAAACTATCCTTATTTAGTATTTACTTAAGAAACGTAGGATGTTTGCTCAAATTTGTTTCCCAATAAAATAGAGCTGGTATTTCTTAGGTTCGACTGCTTCAAAAAAACCTATGCAGCTGAGGGTTATTTTGGAATGTACAGAGGCTCAGCAGTTAATATTCTTTTGATTACGCCAGAAAAAGCCATTAAACTTGCGGCCAATGATATGTTTAGACATTATTTGACTCCAGGACCAGGGTATATTAATTAAATTATTTTTATTGAACAGATTATTGTTAATGCTCGGATTGAAATTATATAATTATTTTTATAAATTTAGACAACCCCTCCCACTAACTCGAGAAATGATTGCTGGAGGCTCTGCTGGAGCTTGTCAAATAGTTATAACAACTCCGATGGAGTTGCTTAAAATCCAGATGCAAGATGCAGGCAGAGTTGCTGCTGCTGCTAAAATTGGTAATTTTATTTCGAATGTATCTTTTAAATTGCAAATATAAAATTACTTTAAGGGAATCAGAATCTCCTAACTATTTTTGAATTTCATTGCCATTAAAATCCAATATTATTGAAAGAAATGATTTTGATTCAAATTCGAATCCACAAATTAATTATTCTCTTCGAATTCAAACTCCGTGATTAATCTCTTTTCTAAGTTTAGAAATATTTGGCAAAGCACTCTGACTTGATATTAATAAACCTGAACTAGTGATCATAAAATATTAAGCAACCAAGAATCATTGAAACTTTTACGACTTATATGAGTTAACCTTCAAGTCTAAAATTAAAATTCACACGTATGCACAAAAACTAGAAATTGTAATTTCAACGACACTTCAAACTTGCTTTTTAATTATAAGTTTTTTCACATTGATTTAAATTGTTGAAGAAATTTGAAGAATAAATGCTGAAAAATGTTTTTTTTTCACAGCTGGAAAAGAAGTACCGAAGATATCAGCCTGGTCTTTAACAAAAAGCCTCCTAAAAAAGAGGGGAATTTTAGGACTTTATCAAGGAACTGGTGCAACAGCTCTTAGGGATGTTACCTTCTCTGTTATTTATTTTCCCCTTTTCGCCAATTTAAATGCTCTCGGTCCAAAACGAAAAGATGGATCTTGTAAGTTGAAGATTTCAGATTTAATTTGATTTTGAATGTTTAAACGATTGGAGATTTAAGTATCTATGTAAATATAATGCTTTAGTTAATTTTAATAAATTTAGTAAACTGTTTACAGCTGTGTTTTGGTGCTCATTCATATCTGGATGTGTTGCTGGTTCAACAGCAGCTTTGGCTGTTAATCCATTTGATGTAATTAAAACGAGACTTCAAGCTATAAACAAAGCTCCTGGCGACCCTACATACAATGGCGTTTTAGACTGCATCGGGTAAATTGCATTATTTTTATTACAATCATTTACATGAATTCTAATTTTATTTTAGTATCAATTCAATTCAAATTTAATTTTCTTAAATTTCAATTCACCTCTGCTGGTATACTAATAACAAAAATTAATTTTTTTCAATTAAAAATTAATTTTCTGTTAGATATTTTATTGTTGGTGTATTTTAAATTTTTTGTAAGTTTTAAAACATTTTATAGATTGTATTTTTCAATTTTTAGTAGGTCCCCTTAAGAAGTAAAACTTTTGAAATTATATACTTTTTAAACTTTTGCCTCTTTATGTAGCGGGACTTTTCATTCAGACTGATCTAAATTCAAACTCTTTCAAATAAAATGTTGTATAAATTATAAATTAATCTATCTAAACATTTTAATTTGAACTTAGGACACTTTGATTTTCTCCATTTAAAATGAATGATCTTACATTAAAATGATTTCAAATATAAACGTTTTTATAATGAAGAGCTTTAAAGTTTAGATGTTTTAGAACTTTTAAATTTAAAAGCATTAATTTAATTAATTTTTAATCTCGAAGGATTCAAATTTTTTATTTTGCCTCGTCACCAAATAGGAACATCTAAAAATCCGTTTGAGATATTGTATAAAATTTAGAAAAGGTCTAAAAAAAATTCCCGACCATTAATAAATATTAAATATCAAATAAATATTAAAATTGTAATTTATAATTTAATTTAAATTTATTAATTTTTCATCAAATTAGTAATTCAAAATTAAATAATTAATTAATTAAGTTCGGAAATTTATTTATACGAAAAAAAAAAATAATAAAAAAGTGTAATTTTTTCTTCCAGGTCTACTTAAAAAAAATTCTAGATCTATTTCTTTTTAATCCAGTCAATTCTATGTTCAATTTTATCACATTCTACTGGTTGCCGACTAAATTATCAATAATTTCTTGTACAATTATTTATCAATGCAAATGTGGATTTTTAACAATTATTGAAATCTAAACAATTCTCATCATCATTATAAAATTTTTAATAATTCTGGAATTATAATCATACATAATATTACTTTTCATAATGAAAAAAACAATGCGTATCATATCACAAATTAAACTTTACCGTAAAATACTAAAAGAATCAATAAAACTTTGAAATAGGTGCGACTAAAAAAATTCCTGTCACTTTTTAAAAATTCCATGACTTTTCCAGGTTTTCCAGAGCTTTTTAAAAATTTCATGATTTTTCCAGGTCTTTCAGGTCTTGCAGTGATCTTAAATTTTGCTTGTTTTTAAACTTGAACTCTTTAATCCTTGAAATTTTTCAAACTGGAACGCACCGTTGGAATGTCGATGGTCTTTAAGCAGATATATTTGGAAAAAACTTGATTAAAAAAATGTGTAAACTCAGAACTTGATTTTCAGAACCTGCACGGTGTGCCTGAACGAACTTTAAATGGGAGTGACAAGAGAGGTCTTATATTATTTTTGGGTTTCGTTCTACAATGCTTCAGAAACAATTTCAAAGAAAAATAAAAATCATTCTCAGAGCCGTTTTTTATTTTTGCTTTTTTTAATGTCAATTTTTTAAGTAATTGGAAAAAAAGGATTTATTTTCGAAATAAGTTATGTTTAAAGTACAGAAATGATATTCATTATTCTTTTTAATATAAATCTTGTATAATAAGTGTATTTTTACATAAATTTTAATGTACCTAACTCTATACCAACGTAAAAAATTACGTTTTTACAAAAAAAAAATACAGCTCAAACTTTTATAACTCGAAAAATAATAGCAATCAACATTTACGTTGAATTAAAAACTTGAATTATACTTTATTTTAAAAAAGTAGTTTATCAGAGCAACAGTTATAACCGATTGGTGTATATGAAAAATTAAAGTTGATATTATAGTATGTTTATAATGTTTACCGTTACACTAAATCCTAAATTTAACATTTATATTTAAAAATCTCATAAAAGTTTTCTAGATTTAGGAATCAGTGTCACACCAAAAGTGCATGCGGTAATCTATCATGTAGCATATTTTTGCAAAAAGAAACAGCGAGGTCTTGGATACTACAGCGAACAGTCAATGGAATCGGTACATGCAGATTTCGAAAAAAACGTGGAACAAATACAAGGTTGAAAATCTGCCCGCTTTGCGGGTACATTCTCATCGCGCGCTTCGGTCGTCGCGCTTCGCGCTGGGTGTTATATGTTCTTCATTTACAAATTTATGAATTTGTTTTTGATTTTGAATGAGAAAGGGGACTTATTTTCTCAAGGCTCTATCGGCCTTAAGGAATATATTCTCATCATAATATTCGTGCTTTGCGCTCGATTTTCTACGCTCACCGCATAGGGAAGGCGGGGCAAAGTGGTATAAGGGGCAAAGCGGTGTAGAAGATTTCCTAATGCAGCATTCGATCCCCATCTATCGGTATTTTTATAAAGTTGTTCCTGTGTAGTGCTTATGTTAATTCCGGACTATAATGGGATTCCCATTGTTTGTTCTCGAATAACGCGAGGTCCACGTCGCAGGAGAGCGTCTTTACTAATTTGTTGGTTTTTCAATGCAATTAAGTTGTGCTTTATTTAATTATTGAGTAAATCGATGTAGTATCACGTTGTAACATGTACCACTACCTTTTATTTGCATACTCAATTAAGTGTTTTTGTTGGTTACCTTTTTTTTACGGGTTTTAATGTTCACGCAGGACCTGCGGGCAAAGCGGGTAGGGCAAAGCGGTATACTATTGTGCTCCAACCAACATGCATTAATTAATTACAATCAATTACGTCTATTCATTATTATTTACGTTTAATAATTGAGCAAGAACAAAAATTATTTATTGCAAATAAACGATGAATAATTAGATTAAAATTGATTCTAAATAATTTAATTGGGTAAAATATGTGCGCGCAAGAACAAAAAACCGAGGTACTTTGAGGATGTGCTGAAGGTGACAACGACGATTGAAATATTTTCTCATACTTTTTTGTAGCACTAATAAACCTTTACTGACTAAAGAAAGAAAGAGAAATCATTTTTCTCAGTTGAAAATTAAATTTTTTAGGTATTTTGCTGTCCATGCCGCTTTTCCCCGCCTATGGGGCAAAGCGGTATGATCGCACTTTTTTTTACAATAGCAATAATCGACTATATGCAATCAAAAGTTTCAAAGTTGAATACTCATAAAATCTTAGTGATAGATTGAACTTATAAGCCACTCACTCGATTGTGCGAAAAAATTTTTTTTTCAAGTGGAAGATTGATGTTAACGTTAGGTATACCGCTATGCCCCGCCTTATCCTATCACCCAAATCACCGAAATTCACATTGTAAACGTTTACGAATTCCATTTTGACAGCATTCAGTCTAACTCCACTTTTTCTGTATTTCGTGCTCATCTGCTGGATAAATCCGTTATTGGCCACTTTGGCCGGCCAATAGTTCCCTTACTGGTCACTCCCGCTTCATCTATCAGCGCTATCCAACGGTGGATCAACATGAAAATATCCTATCTGTCACATAAATTGATCTGTGGCTTTCATCGAGAGGTGAATCACTCGGTCCTGAGACCCACACCTACTACATGGGCTGAAAAGTCTTCGGCCTGACAATGAAAAAACGATATTTTGATTGAAAAATTGGCTTTATTCTTCGACATAATCTCCATCTAGAGTAATGCATTTATTGTAACGGTCTTCCAACATCTCG
>JAUMHM010000050.1:13314019-13328199 GCA_032362435.1 Melikaiella ostensackeni | reverse complement strand
CTTCTTACTTAATCCTATTTGTGCACATGTAATTTGCATATCCATGGCGAGAAGTATATTTCTGGATTAAAACATTTTTAAATATAAATGTAAATCTAAGGAATTTCATTTTTTAATATTTTCAAATTTGAAAACTCAAGTCAATGAAAAATAAATAACGATGCCTCGCACCTTCGAATTTTTTAATTGTGCAGTGTTCTTTTTTTCAGGGAGAAACTGGCTCCTGTTAAACTAAATCGGTATAAGGACGATCTCCTATTTTATATGTTTTATACGAATGTTGGAGATGTACTGCAACTCGCTGCGGCAGCAGAACTGTACGTTCTTAAATTCCAAATTATTATCAATTATCTATTGATTGATTGATACTTTACAAAATACTCTACTTTTGTCCGAATTCGTACAAGTTTCTAAAGTAACTTCTGTGCTTTCAGATACAGTAGAGAATGGCGGTATCATATGGAAGAAAAAGTATGGATTACGCAAGCACCGGGGCTAGGATTGGTTGAAAAAACGGGGACGTATGAGCGTGGTACTTATTATTACTTTGATGCACAAAATTGGAGGAAGGTAGCTAAGGAGTTCCATTTAGATTATTCAAAACTGGAAAGTAGACCACATCTTCCTCCCTCGTTCCATCCGGCCCAGCCTTGACTACAAGTAAGAATTTAAATATCCAAAATATTCTACTTTATTTAGAATTCTGAAAATTCATAACAAAGAAAGGATATTTGAATTTCTCTGCTACTAGTATCGAAACTAAAAAGTCAGGGGTAAAATTATAAACCCATTTCTTGATTTTACAACTTTGCTGTACATCAGTTTTGTTTAACCCAAAGTATATATTACAAAGTACTTTCTGTAAGAAAAATGCATCGTTTCCAAGAAGTCGAGAATTTTTCAGTCTCAATAATCCCATTGATTAATACAAATTTTAAAAAACAACTAATAATTACGCCAAAGTCCTCATCTTTGAAACTGTAATGCTCGTACTTGCATCTAAACGTCTCAAGTTTTTTTTCCATATAGACTTTTAGAGATTAGATAGAATTAAAAAAAAAATGTTATCATTTTCAGATCTGCCTGCAGACCGTTGTGCTGCCTCTAAGCTGGAAGCAATTCAGCAATTGTATAAATGAACAAATTTAATAATCTTTAATAAAAACAAGAAATTCAATAAGTAATCAATAAAAGTCCTTCCTAAGAACGCCAATCTACTTTTCCATTACGTAGGCGACATCCGAGTCTTCGAAGTTCCTTTTGTCTCCTTTTTTGTTTTGATTTCTTTTTTTCGCAAAAGAACTTTTTTAAACGCACTTTTTTCAATTAGACTAGAATCAGCTTCTCTGCCTTCTGTGCCAGACTAATCACACTGTCAGATGCTTTTATGAATTTGTTTTCTATATAATTGCGACTGTTTGATTCCGTTTCCTCGAGAAAATACCTGTGATTATTACAGTGATTGTTAAGTGTCAATACATTTTGTATGCAAATACTCTCAGTTGAATAAGTTTTCTACCTATAATTCACCATTATTCCAAAACTATTTTCCGTTCGTCGAGGCGAGGGATCTGCCATCCAGTTTATTCTCCACATTACCGCACCGTTGCGAAGATGAAAATTTGCTGTGAAAAGTTTATTTTTAATTTTTATTGATAAAATTGATCAATGAAAGTGAAAGAAAATTAACTTTAACAGACCGACGTTATTTAAAGCGTAGCTTCGTCTTTTCTCTCTGTACAAATACCAAGCACAGGCTCTCATCAATGGTTCTTTAAAAACTGCCACTAAATTCTCATCATTTGTCCATAATGAGTTGTTGAATAGTCTTTTCAAATTTAAGAATAAATCTGTAGATTTGAGGATTTCTTTTAGCCTTTCTTGTTCACAAGTTGTAAATATTTTAGCAGGATCTGCAAATAGTACATTTTTTAGATAACTTTTTTATTTTAAATATAATTTACTGAAAGTCTACCTTGTTTTATTTTTTCGATAACCCATATTCGGAAATTCGGTATTGGCGACAGAGTAGACAATTGATCAATCATCGGAAATTCATTGGTTACTTGTTTGGCGACTTCTTTGATCAAATAGTTACCGAGTTCTATACCCTGTGATAAGGTCGATAATTAAACATTGTAAAGTCGAAACGAAGAAATAAAGATTTCGTAAATAAGGATTCCTTCTTTTTTACTGTGAGATATGAGTGAAAATTGTTTGAGAGAGTTAAAAAAATAGAATCATTATTTTAAGTTTGCCTTTTTAGTTCAGATTTTATTACCTGAAGACCTTTTTGAGTCGAAGCTATCGAGTAAAATATCGCTGCTTTTATTTTAGACTTGTCTTCTTGAAGAAAAGAAAGTGGGACTTCTGTTTTGCCAAGTATTCTCTTTTCTGCGATTTCTATTCCTTTCACGCTATCTATCCGTAAATGTAATAATAATTCCAAGATAAAATAAATATAAAATATTCAATTACGCCACTAAAAATATTTACTATTAAATATTATTACCAGTTAAAAGAATAATCAGAAATTTACAGAGTGTCGATTCCGCGGGTAATTTAGAATTCCTGATTAAATTTTTAAAAAAAATTCATCTCAATTAAAAAATAATTTTGCTCTTTAAATAATAACAATTTTTAACCCATTTATGCCCAGATTTTTTTGAAGTAGTTAATGTTTTTAATTGAATTTTATATTTTAAATTAAATTATTTATTTTAAGAATAATTTTAAAACAATTTAAATATATTTTAAAATAATTCATTTAAATAATTTTTAATTAACCACTGAATGCTCGTATGCACCACAAACAAAGCTGGGTCTCTAACGACCCAATAGGCATAAATGGGTTAATTTGAGGCTTTAAATTAATTTTTAAAAACTAGTTTATTGTGAATTTGTATGGGAAAACTCATTGACAGCAAATATAATTTTTGTTATTCTTAGTACAACAATCGACACCCTGAATTGTTAGGTCTTATTGTTTTAATTTTTTTAATAGTAATAAAATTGAGTTTTCTAATTTAAGACTGATTTTTACCAGGAATGGTATCACACAAAGCAGTGTGTAAAACTACTAATGGTTCTCTAGGCATTGAGGGATGGGTGAAAACAAAACATCTTCGATATGGTCCAACCCTTCTTTTTAAATCTGTCCAATTTCTCATCGGATGAATCGCTTCGTAATCAGAAATCTTTCAGATAAAAAAAAATAATGTAAATTAAACTTGAACCACATACAAATTCAGTTACTAACATGAATAATAATTAATTTTAATTTACTCTTTTTAAATATACCTTTTGTAAAATATCACATGAACTTTGCCAAGTAATACGCTCCAAATGTAAAAATCCTACTGAAAACCAGACCAAGAGCAAATCTCTAAGTATTGTATTCAATTCTTGCAAGATTATAATTTTATTCGAATCCTTTGTCTCGGATATTAATTGCTGAAAATTAAAATTCGTAAGAAACCTTATTAGGAAAAAATCTAATAAAAAATTAATAACTGAATCATAATACAAACAAGTCTGCCAGCGAATCACTTTTCCAACTTTTGGTCACTTTTGATCTCTTTTCCACTTTTTTCAAGATTTAAAAAATATTTTGCCCCTTTTTTCTGTTCCTACATTAAACAATTTCAAACTGAAATCTTCATTTATGAAATATTCCAAATTTAAAGGTTAGAAGCTTGTCGATTTGAAATTGAAAACCTTAATTATAGAATGATTTTAAGTAAGAGGCATTAAATTAAAAACTGAATAATTTGTAGATGAAGGCGGTTGAAATTTAGTAATTTTACGTTCAAAGATTTCGAACTGTTTCGGATTAAAATGAAAGATAAACGCTTTTGAATTTAAAATGTTCAAAATGGGATAAAATTTTCGAACTTGGATGATTTAAAATTAGTTGCTTTTGAAATTGAATAACTTCCAAATCGAATAGATTTCAATTGAAAATTCCATGACGATAAAACTTCAAGCTGAAATATTAAAAATTGAACAATCTATAATCTAGAAATTGCAAATATAAATTCTTCAGAATTGAAAAATCAAATAATTTTAGATTGAAGCCGTATATTATACAATTTTAAATATAGAGTGCGAATGTGGAAAACTTCAAGAGTAAAGTGCAAAAAATTATTTATTTTGAATTCTAATACTTTGGTTATTAAAAAGGAAAGTATTCTTTTTCCACTTAATTTGCCTTAGGACAGTGCTAACAGGTCCGGAGGAAAAATTATTTTAGCTCTCCCTCACAGCAACACGATATTTCGGGATATCCCATTCATGTCCTGGAATATTCTGGGGACATCCTTGGGAAATATACGGGATATCCCGTCAAGGCGGAAATTTCGATATCCCTGGGATATGCATAGGATATCCTGGAATGTTTTTGGGACGTTATTGGGATATTAAGAAGTCCCACGAGGATATCCCATAGATATTCCAAGGATGTTCCCAGGATATCTTGGGACATAAATGGGATATCTCGAAATATCTTGCTATTGTGAGGGCTTGGATACAATTTTGATTATTTACCAATATATCCGTCCTGAGATCCACCAGAAACTTAATTCCATTTTCCAATCTTCCCATTCGAGTAAATAGCCAATGATATGGAGGTGTTAATAAATTCCTCAGTGATCTTTCCCTTACGATAAGTTGGCTCTGATTATTCAGCTAAAATTTAGCAAAGAAATATTAGTAATTCTTCTGGATTTACAAGCTACAATGACAGATTATTAACAATAATATATACCTCAGTACAAGCTAATTTTTGTGCAATTTGACAAATTACTGTGTGATCTACAGCATATTGACTAGCTAAAGTGCAGAGCAAATTCTCTCTTTCCGTTTTTGGAAGCAAACCATATTTGTAGCAAAGTGATTTGACTTTAGCCTGAAATTCGAAGACACTTATATTCATACTGAATTTGTTGGAAAAAGATTTTAAAATTATTATTTCTATTTTAATAGACACCTCAACAATCCAGTTGCTAATATCGGTGTCTTTGAAACCGATAATTTCTTTCAGTTCCTCGTTGATGGATAAATTCGAACAAAATCTTGTCCCGGACATCATTTTTAAACGAGATTTATCTAAAAACCTGTATTTTTTAGTTAGGAAAGAGGAATAAATTTAAATTTATTGAATAAAATATGTATTATATATCCCTAACCTTGAAAAAAGAAGCCTTTTGATCATATTTATTCGATGGCGCTTTTTTTTCGTCAAGTAAAAATAATCACTTGATGAAAGAATACCAACTTCTCTTCTAGTATTCGACGCTTTATTACAGAGATAATGTATAGGTATTTGATAAAATGATTAAATTATAATGCCTGTCATTCTTGTTTACATCACGAGTCGCACAGACTCATGGAAAAGTATTCGAATTTAATTGAATATTAATTTGTAACAAACTCAATACCTTTGAGTAAATTGTATGCATTTATTGTTGTCTTCTTAATCACGGGGTATTATTTTGTAATATGTGCTTATTCTTGAGTAAAACAGTAAACAATAAGTAGCAGCAATAAAGAAGTTTATTTCAAAAGAGAGGTTATGTTATTCAAAAATTACAGTGCAACCAACGGAAAAAATTTCACTTTAAATAATTTGTCCCTTTGAAATGCATTAAAAGTAATTATGAACATTTTATTTAAATATTAGTTCTAATTTAGGATAATATCACAATTCACTGTTGAATCTGTTGATTTTTTTAATGCAAATATTTTATAGTGACATTTTTTTATGGTCAGACTAAGTAAATATGAAAATTGTGGCGGGAACTTGACAAAAATTTACAATTTAAGTGAATACATTTTTTAATGAATTGATATTTCCTTTCCGCAATTTTAATTCTCTGAAACCATTCCATGAGAGGAATAATTTTTTAAACTTATTTTTCCTTTGGGAAATAATTTAAAGACTAAAAATGATTTAAGAATTCTACAAGTACAGAAAACTGAAATTTAGATTTCTAATCGATATTGAATTTGAAAAAATAAAAAATAATACTGATTGTTAACTTTAATGAAGTTAATTTTTCAAGTGATTAACTGTTTTTTATTTTCAATTAAAAATTAAACAAAAATCCTCAAATACGGCTTTGTAGTTAAACATATGTATCTTATTACTATTTAATTTATCATACTTGCTCACGTTGGTCTTTATATTTAAATATTATCATTCAATATTATCATTCAAATATTAAAGTTTTCATTTTCAAATTATGCAATCTTGAACGATTCACATTTGAAACTAAATATGAAAAAAAAACTGAAGATAAACCTTAAAGAAGTGGTCGAAGTGGTAAAAAGGACCGAATTTTCAAAATGTGAGTACAAGCGACTCTTTTTTAAGAATAATAATCAAAAGTATATAATATAATATAATTTTTATACTATTTTCATTCAACGCATGTAAGGCGGAAGTTTTTCCAATTAATTTTTCTTTCAATTTTGTTATACTTTTTGTATGTTTCGTTTCGAGTGATCATTAATTTAAGGATCAAATATTTTATATTAAACATTTTTTTATAAGTTTAAGAATAATAACAAAAAAGAAAACGAATATTAAATAAAATAGAAATAATAATTTTACATTTAACTTTTTTTTATACCATTTTTTTTCAATATGCACTACACTGCAAAAAATGTCTAAATAAAAATTCTTTCTTGGGCTTATTTTAAATCTAAATTGCCATAGCATTTTCTTCTCTTAAATTTTGGTTTAGAAGTAATAAATGACTCATTTTTCTGATATACATGATGATTTGACTTTTCATTCCAAGGTATTTTCTTTAAAACTTATTCTAAATCGGTTCCTTTGGTATAATCATACCGATTCTGATAAAAGAATACATATTAATTTTGTCAACTTTTTTAGTATCTTTTAGTATTTTTTAATTATAATAATAATGTGCGAAATTGAAACCCATATACCACAAAAGAAAACCGGGAAAAACGTTAATTCCGATCCGGGAAATCCGGGCATTTCAAAACGAAATTTCGCTAGACACCCTGCATTAAATTCATCTCAATTTTCATTTTTGTTTTTAAGAATTCCACAATTTGCAACAATAACACGTTTCAGTACTTGGCCACTTTTTGTCCCATGCTCCTCAATCTAAAATAAAATATATAGGAAATCCATAAAATACCAAAAACTTAAAAAAAAAACCTTCTTATAAAAGAAATTCACTTGGGAAAGATTTGCCAATCCGCGAATAACTTTTCCAAAAACAACTCTCTTTCCATCCATAGTTTCGAGTTTTCGGAAAGTTATATTAAATTTCGAATTATTCGTATTTTTCCCATCACTCCACATGGAAATGACCCCACGACCTGCGTGTTTTAAACTAAAATTTTCATCCTCAAAAGTGTCACCATAAATCGATGAACCCCCAGTTCCATTTATTTTTGTAACGTCTCCTCCTTGACACCAATAACCAGGAAGAATTCGATAAAATTCTGTTTTCCTATAAAAAGTCAGCGAATTTATTTCTCAATTTTTATAGGAGAATTATAAAACAGTTTTAGGAAATAAATTGGATAAAGTAGATAGAATACTTGTAAGAAAGGCCGTTTGTGCCTCGACACAATTCTTCGAAGTTGGCACACGTTCGAGGAACATAATCTGAATAAAGTTCAAAAACAATTCTCCCCAAGTTTTGTTTGGTTTTTTCGAGTTGAATGTCAAAGAAACACTTTGTTCGAAGTCTGGGATCTTCAGTCTTCGATGGTTCTTTGATTATTGAAAACTGTATTTCATCTGTGCCCCTCAAGGGATAAGAGAATCTAAAAAAAATTTCAACTTTTCAGCTAAAAAATCTATTTACAAGAACATATTAATGAATTTCAACTTAAAGGAATTAGTTTGATTTTATTAATTATATTTGACTTTGACATTTTTTCCAAAAGGGCTTTCTGCTTTTGCCAGTCCTTTAAAAGCTTTGCTTTAGAATAATTAGAATCAACTTGTTTAATTGTATTCATCATTTTCTTATTGATTTCCAAAATTACTTTTCGATCCTTTAATCTATCTTTAAATTTAGCTTCATATATTGGGACCAATTTATTCCAACAGTCTGTTTTTGGCTAAAGAATATTCAAAGAAAAATAAATTTTACAACTCATTGACCTACTAAAACTAACATAAGTATCACTAGTTTTTATATAGAATTAAGTTGTTGAGAATACAAACTGGAGAACGATGAACTATATTCAGTTTTTTTAAAAGGTCCATGTTTTTATTATCTAAAAGTTTAACTCGAGTTGCGATTTTTTGCAAATTTTTTTCATTGTAATAAACATCAAGGGAGAATTTTGGAGGGTTATTATCAATTCGTGGCTGGGCATAAACAACATTTACTCGATGTTGGATGTAGTTTTTTAAATCCGCTTTTTCAGAATGAGAATCTACCTGAAGTGAAAAAGAGTAAACATTTTTATTTGAAAATATTCCAGAGCTATTCTGATATTGAAGTACACTAACTTAAATAATGACGTAAAAAATGCCCTTAATCGCCAATTAAATTAGTTAAAATTGAAACAAGAATTTAATTTTTATGAAAAGTCACCTGGCCAGGCAGAAAACGAGATTTTGGTTGAGGCTGAAGGGTTTTGGCCAATTCATCCAATTTTCTTTTTTTACTTTTTTCTATACCCATTTTTTCTATTCGTACAAGAAATTTAGTTGCAAAATGTATTATTACATATTTGCTAATATGCAAATAGAAATCCAATTTTGGTTAAATATACCAACTGTCGTTGAATTCTTCGATTGTTTCAAATTTTTTGCTTTGTGGGCATATTCTCACAAATCATTTTTATTTTTATACACAATCACTATTAACAAAAAATAGGTTAAGTTATTATAAAAGTAAATTTTTAGTGAAAATTGAACTAATGATTTTAAACAAAAATTGTAAATAATTTCAAATTGTAATAGCAGGCTGAAAAATGAATCATCCTGTCAAAATTCACTGGTGATGATTTCTAAATATTTTAATAGGTATGCAAACAGATTTTTTTCCAGATATTTTTACCATCTGTGATAAATAATGAATAATGAAGCTTCGAATGGCAGAAGTGATAATAAAGGAAAATCCAGCTTTCGAGAATCGGAAGTAAGTATTTAATGTTTTGGTAGAAAATTATTTTATATCAGGAAGAATTTATTATAAATTCATATCATGCTTAATTAATAAATTATATTTGACTTTGAAAATCTTGATCTAGCATATCAATATTACAATATTCGGAAAAATATTAATAGAGCAGTAATTTTGAATTTTGAAAGGAATTCTCAGTGTGTCAACTTATCTTTTTTATTGAAATGTAAAGCTAATAAAAATTGACAAATAATTTTCAGATATGTATCTCGAAGGAAAAAAAATCTACAATAAATTACAAGAATTCTAAAATTATTGTAATTTTTGAAAGAAATTCGGTGAACTTATAAAAACAAAATTTTCGATGTGCCTAAACACTTCGTTTTTTTTTAACAAAGGCTAGTTTTATTTTAAAATGTAATTGATGCTTGAAAAAAATTTACAACCCTATTTTTGTGATTCAACAGTTACATTTTTAAATGATCAACAAAATAAAAAAATAAAAAGTTTGAACTTCTAAGAAAGTTGCTTTTAATTGCATCCTGAATTATTTCTTTTCTTTTTGCATAGATAGGTATATATGTATTATAATAAATGATATATTTCAGTTTTAATTTGAATAATGAATTTTAATATTAATAAACACTAGTCATATTTGTCTTATATTTCAGGGGCCGTACAAAAACTACGTCAAACTGCCAGGGGTGGGGGGTAAACAGATTTTGTAACGATTTGTGATACAGGGGTAGGGGGAAACTCAAAATGTGGCATCACACATGGAAAATATAAACGTGAATAACAATTTTTTGAAATACTTGAAGAAATGAAAATTAGTGATTTTATTTTAGAAGTAAAGCATCTAAATACAGACATCACAATCTAACCCCTATTTTCCTCCTTTACCCTTTTTTAAATAATTCCTCTTTTTTCCCCTAATTTCAAGAAACTTCCCCTATTTCCACTTTTTCTTGTTTTTTCGCTTGAATGCGAACTGAATTAATAGCACCCAATAAGAAAATCGAACTATTTTCGTCGAAATTTAATTCTTTGTAATTGAAAAGTCTACTATAATATTTTTTGTTAAGAATTTGTCTCTTTTGATTTAAATTCTACTATTTGGCTGAAGATTTGGCTATTTTTTTGAAAACCTGCTCTTTTTTTTTTTGTTAAAACTTGATTCTCTTATTGTGAAAATTAATTGTCAACCAAAAAAAGAACGGATTTTCACCAAATTGATCGTTTTTAGTTGAAAATTCAACCATTAAATTTTTCATTGTAAATTCGTATTGTTTGGTTGAAAATTCAACTACTTGGTTCAAAGTTGAACTGCTTTGTTAAACAATCGTCTTATTGGCTGAAGATTTAACTATTTGGTTGGAAATTCGTTTTTTTTTGTTTGAACATTAATTTTTTTATAACTGAAAATTGAATTATTCCGTTTATGGTTGAAAATTGATCGTTTTTTGATGAAATCTCAACTAATTGGTTGAAAATTTATGCATTTTGTCGAAAATTCATCTTTTTTGCTAGAAAATGAATCTTCTTGAATGAAAATTCAACTACGTGGTAGAAAGCTGAACGACTTTGTTAAAAATTCATTCTATTAGTTGAAGATCCATCTCTTTGGTTGAAAATTCGTTTTTTTTGTCGAGAATTAATTTTTTGAACTCAAATTTAACCCTTGCATGTTTGGTTACAAATTGATCGTTTAAGTTTAAAATTCAACTATTTGGTGTAAAATTAATTTGATGGTTGAAAATTCAACCATATCGTGAAAAATTCGTTGTTTTGATTGGTTTGTTGAAAAGTCGTCTTTTTTGGTTCAATTCAACTGTTTTCGATTTAAAATTAGAATCTTTTTAATATTGAAATACCAACTATTCCATGTTCCGTTGCGGATTCATCTTTTTTTGTTAAATTCGACAGTTCTTAATTGAAAACTATGTAGAATCTTTTTTTGTTTGAAATACCATACTAAGTATTATATTTTTCGTTGAGAATTAATCTCTTTTGAATAAAAATTTAAAAACATACTTGGTTGAAACCTGAAGTTCTTCGTTGAAAATTCATTTCTTTGTTGAAGATTCATAATTTCAGTTGAAAATTCAACTATTTTGTTGAAAAATTAATTCTTTTTTTAAATATTCAACTATTTTGTTATAAAGTCATCTTTTTTAGTCGGAAATTGAACTGCTTTACTGAACATTCGTCTTTTTGCATAAAATATACCTCCTTTTTGGGTTGCAAATTCAACGTTCTTCTAGAAAAAAAAATTTTCTGGTAGATAAGTTCTTGGTTGAAAAATTATCTTTCTTGGTTGAAAATTCATCTCTCTTGGTAGAAAATTAATGTTTTTTTGGAGAAGGTTGCGCCAACAGACTTTTCACCGGCGGCGGCGTTTCGAATATTTTTGGTCGGCGGCGGCGCGGCGGCGTGACGTTATAGTTGAGTACTTTTTTGACATACAGATAGAAAAATATCAAGACCAGTAGGAACAAAAATCGATTTCCAACATAAGATATTTATTTGAATCGATTTACTTTTAAACTCACTCTTTTTATCTCCTGGTTGGTCGCAGGAATTTCCGCAACAAATCAGAAGCTACCGGATCACCCTGCAGACAGAAAGAAATCCTGTGCCATATGCAAATATAACTAGATCACGTTTTTTCAACAATATTAATAAATTTTTAACCAAAATAGTTGTATTTTCAACCTACAAAGATGCATTTTTAATCAAATGGTCGAATTTTCAACAAAAAAGTTGAATTTTCGACCAAAAAAGATGACTTTCACAAAGTTGTTGAATTTTCAACAAAATAATTGAAATGTCAACAAAATAGTTGAATTTTGAATTAAATAGCTGAATTTTTAGCCTATAAAAATGAATTTTCAACTAAGAAAATTAATTTTCTATCAAGACGAATTTCCAAACAAATATTAAAATTTTTAAATAGTAAAAATAAGTTTTCGACTAAAAATAGAATAGTTAAATTTTCAGTTTAAGCAATTACTTTTGAACAAAAAAAAAAAAAATGAATTTACAACAAAAGAATTAAGTTTTTAAGCTGAAAACTCGAATGTTTTAGAAAAATGTTGTCTTTTATTGAGTCGGAAAAGATCAATTTTCAACAAGAAAGGTAATTTTCATTCAAAGGAGATGAATTTTGAATTAATAGTGGAATCCTCCACCATAAAGATGAATTTTCAATAAACAAGATTATTTTCTACACGAAAAGACGCATAAAAAAAAAGAACACATTAATTTTGTACAAATTAGTTGAATTTTTAACTTATAAATGATAAATTTTCAATCAAAAATGGTTAAATTTTCAAATAAAAAAATGATGTATTTTTTTACCAAAAAACAACGAATCTTCTACAGAATAATTAAATTTTGAACCAAAGAAGTAAATATTGAAAAAAAATAATTTTTAACAGAGTGGTTCAACTTTCAATCAATAAGTTGAATTTTCAACCAAGAAAAAGGAATTTTTAAGCAAACAGTTAAATTTTCAATCTAAAGAATGAATTTTCGAGACAAAAGTTAATTTTATATCAAATAGTTGACCCAAACAGTAAAATTTTCAAATAAAGAGTTTGATTTTTAACCATATAGTTTAATTTTCTACCACAATAATTGAATTTTCGACTAAAATGGCAAACCTTGAACAAGAAAAAGTGAATTTTTTACGAAGTAGTTCAACTTTAATTCAACCAGTTGATATTTTAACCGAACAAGATTTGAATTTACGATAAAAAGTAGTTAAATTCAACTGAAAAAGACGAATTTTGAACAAAATACATGAATTTTCAACAAAATAGAATAACTTTCAATTAGAAAAGATCAATTTTCAGCCAAAAACGGGATGGTTACATTTTTAGTTAAAAAAATTTACTCTCAACCAAAAAAAAAAGAATTTTTAACAAAATAGTTCAATTTTCAGCCAAAGAAAAGAAGCTTCATCTAAAACTAGGGCGCGCGATTCGGTCGTCGCGCTTCGCGTTCGGTGTTATATGTTCTTCATGTACAAATTACTAAATTTGTTTTTGATTTCAATTGAAAAAGAAAATTTATCCACTCAAGGCTCTATTGGCGTTAAGGAATACATTCTCATCATAATATTCGTGCTTCGCGATCGATTTTCTGCGCTCACCGTATAACATATACAAATAAATAGTTGAAAAAACGATTAAAAAATTATCTTGGTGATTTACGATTGGTCCTGTAAAGAAATGTTTGATGGCAATTTCATTTGAATTTTCAAAAGCACAAATTCTACTCTTTTGACTTTTTTTTCTCATCTTGCGTTGTTTGGCTCAAAAATTAAAATTGAAATATTCCAATCCCATTTTCCATACTTGAGAAGCAAACTATGCCTCCTACCAAAAAATGTTTAGCGGAATTTTTTTTTATAAAGGGGAAAAGGAGGGAATAGGGAAAGAGTGTGAAACCTGAAATATGAAAATGATTTTCAAACTTCGCGAGTTATTATTGAACTGTACCGTTGCAGGGCCATCTTCCGCAGAATTCGCGAACTTTCTTAAAATTTCACCCATTCCTTTGTAACTATCACCTGACACTGCAAAAAAAACTAAATAATTAGATGAACTATCTCTTATTATAAGAGAAGCTCACTCTTTAAGCTCCGAGTACATTTTTTCAGTTTTTTTTTTTTTGCTACCTTATATGTTTTAACTGACACGACTCAACTGACGGGTGCCAGACTGTCTGCCGAGCTGAAAAACAGCTAAATTCTATCAAGTTTACAGATGTAAACAGACGTATTGTTATTCCATAGTTCTTAGTTGTAAGATCGTTCCCTGATCTCTATTTCAAACAACTCTGTTTCTTGATTGCTCTCATCTCGCGCAAGCTGGCCAGCCTCGGGTCTGGTCGGCCAGTACGCGGCGGCTATTAAAAATCTAGTTTCAACCGAATTCAGAGCGACGAATGAGTAAACACTCGGGACTGCATATATACCACCTTGATCAAAAAGTTTTAGGACTTTATTTTTAAAATCAAAATACAAGTTTATTCATCATAATCGATATT
>JAUMHM010000050.1:13271660-13284189 GCA_032362435.1 Melikaiella ostensackeni | reverse complement strand
TTTTTTTTGTTTTTGCCCCCCCCCCCCCCCCCCAATCCCTTCCAGTATACCAAAAAAAACCAAAGATCAAGTATTTGACGGTATATTGGTCGTAAATATTACTTTTGTATATTTTTTTATCACAGATTTTCAATGGTCAATTTGAAAAGTTTAATGTATTTCTTCATCAATCATTAATTTTTTTTACATCTTTTCGCAAATTATCGGTACTCTCACAACGAGATAAACTAATTAGGCAATGTAAAAAACAGAAAGGTCGATTCAATTTGTCGTTAATTGCTTTAACAACTTTTTATTGTTTAAATGTGACTTTTGTCTGGAATAAGGCAGAAAAATGTAGTTGTTTGCAAATATGTCAACAATCTCAAGCAATTTGTCAAACAATTCGTCCGCATTTGTAAACTCGACAGAATGCTGGTATGTTTGGTGCTCTAGATCCTGTTGCGTTAACACTTTTCATTAATTACCCATTATTTTGTAAATAATTTACATTTGTTTAAACAATTTTTTTGGACTAATAATAAAAAATTCACACCTTCTTAAAACAACTACAACTGTTTATTTTATATCGAAAATCAACATAAACGATTAAATAATTAGTTTATGTATTTCAGAAATAGTGAAAACTTTGTTTTGTCGGAGAAAATTATTCAAACAAATAAAAATTGTTGAAAAAATTACGGGTAAGTGATGAAAAGTGTTAACATAAGAAGAGCTAATGAAATTTGTTTAAAAAATTGCGAAAAACTACATTTTTCTGCATTATTCCGGACAAAAATTACATTTTCACAATGTAACCTTATTTGAACAGTTAAAAATGAAGTAAAGCGATCGTGTTGAGCTTTGATGTAAACCAATTAGTTCATGTTACACAGAGAAGGTGTACATTTGTTATAATGTGTCGAAACAAATTCTTTAAACAAATGAAAATTATTTAAAGAATGATGAGTAAGTGGTAAAAATACCAGACATACAAGAATTCTCTCGAGTCTGTTGACAAGTTTGCAAAAAACTACATTTTCCTGGCTTATTCCAGTCAAAAGTTACATTTGAACAATAAAAAATTGTTTAAACAATTAACCACAAATTGAATCGACCGTTTTGATTTTTTACTCCGCCTAATTACTTTATATCGTTGTGAGGGTACCGATAATTTGTAATAAAATCAGCGAAAATAATTTTTTAAACAAATGGAAATTGCTTATACAATTAATAGTTGATGAAAAATACAGGAAACTTTTTAATTCGACTAGTGAAAATGATTTGTGATGAAAGGAAACATATAAAAGTAATATTTACGACCAATATACCGTAAAATACTTGATCCTTGTTAAGAAGGTGGTTCTTGAGGTATGTTGGAAGGGGTGGAGGGAGGGAGTCAAAACAAAAAATCAATGCATACGTCACATTCGGGGAAGTGATTTAAAAAAGTCCACGTAATTTGCACTCATTTTATTGAAATGTTCGCCTTCCAGTCTCATATTCGTAAAAATTAGGGTTTTCCCCATGTATTTTCAATAGCAAAATTTAGGGGGTGAGCGGAATTCCTAAACGTTGTCTGATCGAACAAAAAAATATAGATTTACTTTTTTTGAGTACCTCACAAGATAAGCAATTATCCTAAAGGAAATTGGTAGTTTGTTTTTTCTTTGAATCACTCTAATATACAATTAAAGATGGGAAAGAAAGGAATTGCACTTATTTAAAAAAATGTGTATAAAGTAAATGTTGACTGAATCAAACAAAATTTATGTAATAAAATGAATCTTTTGTTCTAAATAAAGTGTTTGAGAACGAACTTCGAGTAAAATTCAACGCGAAACGGAAAAAAATAGTTTATAGGTATAGGTCAAAGTATCACCCCCCACTGGAAACCCAAAATATTAACCCATTGCTCGAAACACTTGAGTTATTCCATAAGATTAATATAGGAGAAATTGCAAAAACGTAAACTCTATATAACTTTTTTAGATTTCATTGGCTGTGCTTTAACGTAATTTTACAAGAAACTGTAAAATCGATGCGATTATGGCATACTAAATTCATAAAATTTTATTAAAATCACTGCGAAAATTCTAGTGATTTCACACACTTTTATACAATTACCAGTGATAATCGTGGGTAGTAAAGAACCTACGATAAACCTAGTGATTTTGCAAAATTTGTGTGAAATCACTACCTTCTTCATAGTGTTCTTACAAAAATTTTGTGAAACTTTTAATCCTAGCTATGTGTTTTTAATTTCAATGTCAGGAGATTTCACTTTATCAGAAAGTGAATTTAAGAATTCTTTTGAAATATATAAAGAAAGCAAATTTTATTTTTTAATTATTTTATTAAATATCAAGAGATAAGAATTTGTTTTTAAAAAGCTGGTTAGCAAAAAAGATCCTTTTAGTCTGTGCGTTACGCCTAAAATAGGCTCAAATTGTTAAGAACATATAAAACTTAGTGTATGTGTTCTTGACCTAAAAAAAGTTTGAGGCTAGAGTGCCAAAAAATGTTTGAAATTTTTGTTTTGAAAATCTGGTATTTCTGAAAATCAAAATAATAGTTTCTTTTTGAAAAGTAAGCGAGATATGGGAAAAGGTCTTAAGAAAAAGTTGTTCTCGTTAAAAAGACCTACAAGTAGTTCGACCTTTTGATATTCTGGACCTTCTTTTGACTATTCTCAAAAATGTGTATTTTTTCGCCACATAGTTGTATTCCTTTCTGACTGCCAAAGAACGTGTAAGAAGCCACTTGCTTATGATCCTCAGGTGTACAAAACATTCGTGACATTGTTTTGAAAACTTAAAAAAAAACATTGTTTTTGGAAGTTTTCAAAAATTACATTTTTTCATTTAACGCTTAAACTATGTGTGGGGTGCTGTTTCCATCTCAATTTATCCAGATAGAAATGTCAGTGACGCATATTTTCTTCATTATAAAGAATTTGGGCCTTAATTCCCAAGTTTTAATTATTAAAAAAATTTATCTCAATATATGAACTTCAAATTCAAACAAATGTACAATAATATTGTTATATTATCATAATATTATTAGGTTTTTTTTTAAACAGCAGCAGTTCAATTATACCCCGTTTAAAAAAACCGAGGTATGTATGTACTTTTTAAAACATTATATATATATATATATATATATATATATTAAATTTAAAAATGTTTTTTATTTACTTTTATATGCAATGACCAATCTTACAGTAAGTGATTGCTTATATTATATATTATGTCTAAAACGAGCATACAAGGTAGTCTAGGTTTAAGGCCCAAATTCTGGATTTCGAATAAAATAAACGCCACTAACATTCCTATCTGGAGGAATTCATATGAAAACAACACCCTACACATAATTTAAGCGTTATTTGAAAAAATGTTATTTCAAAAAATTTCAAAAAAACAATGTTTTCAACGAAAAGTTAAAATAGTTGTAAAAACAATGTCACTGATGTTTTGTCCTCCTGAGGATCATAAGCAAGAGACTCCTTACATATCTCTCATACATTTCAAAAAAACCTAAATTTTTGATTTTCAGAAAAACAGCCGCCATTTTGTTCATATCTAAGTATTTTCAAATTCTGTCCGGATTTGAAAAATATAGGAAAGCTTCCATAATAATGAAAAATGAAAAAATAAAAATTGACCGTTTTTTTTTAAAATAATTTTAAAAATATCAAAATCATTTTGGATCAGACAAGCAGTGCAACTCCAAGTCACAGAATCATTCGCCTCTTAAATATGTTGTTTTTCAAAGGAAATAAAACGACATGTATTTTACCGTTTTGAGAAAAAAATCATTTTCGCTGAGTTATAAATATTAGAAATTTTAGGGTTGTTTTTAAAAAAGCTCAAACTTTTTCTTCAAGCCTTTATAACTTTTGACCTAATTAAGATATTCAAGTTTTCTTTCCTGTCTCTTGTGAGGCTAATTGTCGCGTTTTAAAATCCGCTGGAAAATTAACAAAATGTTAAAAATTAACAAAATGGCAACGGTTTTTCTGAAAATATTAACAGTCGATTTTCTCAAAAGCCCCACCCTTTTTTTGCTGAAAATTTTTCCTGAATTGGTACTTCTATAGGGAAGACATTCTAAAAGTTTTATGCAGGTCAAACAAAATTTGTGACCACGAGAATTTTTTTCGAAAAATTGAATTTTTGCATTTTTTGTAGCACTTTTCAAAATGAGCAAAGTTTTTTCTCCCATTTTTTCGCATCTGTCCTTGCTTGTAAGAAAAATTCGAAAACTGAATATTTCGAAAAAAATTCTCTTGATCATAAAAGTAGATTGGCCCACATGAGAGTTACAAATTTCTTTGTCATTTGGGTACCAATTAGTAGAAAAATTTGAGCAAAAAAGGTGGGATTTTTGAAAAAATCGACATTTAATAACCGCCACCATTGTGCTAATTTTCAATGTTTTGTTAATTTTCCGGCGGATTTCAAAAGCCGACAATAAACCTCACCAGAGTCAGGTAAGAAAACTCAAATATCTCGATTAGGTTAAAAATTATAAGGGTTTGAAGAAAAAATTTATATTTTTTTTTTGAGAAATAACCCTCAAATTTCAAATGCTCGTAATTTCGCAAAAATGAGTTTCATTCTTAAAAAGGTAAAATACGTGTCGGCTTATTTCCTTTGAAAAACAACATACTTGAGAGGCGAATGAATCTGTGACTTGAAGTTGCACTACCTGCCTGATTTGAAGTAGATTCAGTCAAAAAAATTTTGGCAACCTATCTTTAAACTTGTTTAGGTCAAAAAGAACATATATACACTCAACTCTCCATTTAACGGAAATATAGGGTATGCCCTGCGATGACCGTGAGGCTCTTCCAAGAATTTCTATGATGTAAACAGTCAAGGCCGTGTGAGCCATTTCTTTGTGGCTACGGAACTGCTCAACTCCGCTGAGCTCACAGCACC
This sequence comes from Melikaiella ostensackeni, assembly GCA_032362435.1. NCBI lineage: Eukaryota > Metazoa > Arthropoda > Insecta > Hymenoptera > Cynipidae > Melikaiella > Melikaiella ostensackeni. The sequence goes on along the minus strand of JAUMHM010000050.1, from coordinate 13,279,267 downwards.
CTTCTCTCGGCCCCTAGGACCCCCTCATCAACGAATGCGAGTGGTTAAATGGAGGTTCCAGTGTACCAAGTTTCATGTCTTCTTAACAATTTGAGCCTATTTTGGATATTTCCGTTGTATTGCACTGACTATTTTATGGAGAATTGTCCACATGTATAAATGTACATTTTTCATTCCTTCTTTATACTTTTCTCTCTTGCGCCACAATGTTTAGTCTACTACGTTCACCCGCATGGCATCCAGGAAGAAAAGAGAAATATGCTCCTATGGACGTCCTTTTGTTTGCTCAGCGCAGCACATTTTTCTGTCCCCGATCCTCACCGCGCGCACTTTGATTCATCTCGAATCGCGAAAGAGAAATATTTCTCTCTCGCCGATTTAGTCGCATTAATCATTTTGACATTTTAGCGTTTTCAAATGCGCACTGGGTAAAATAGGTGTCATTTATTCTCGCCGGTTTTGAATGTTACCTAGCCTGTCACCTTTCGTGGTAATAATATTAGAACTGGATGTAAATCCGAGTCATCCTTGGTAATAACGATCTTTGCATGTTAATATCATTTTTCAAACGAGTTTTTTAGTTTCTCTCGTTTTTACTCAAGTTTTATAAAGATATATAGAGAGATTTTAATGTTTCACTAAAAGGATGATGTTTCAGTTATTGATATTTCTCAAATATTTCTCAGATTTTTCACAGATAGTTTTTATTTTTGTTAATTCAAATCAAAGAGAAAGAAGCTTAGACATTTAATCAAATTCACGTCTTTGAGAAAAATACTCGTGAGCATGTGCCTTATTATTTAAACTGAAATCTTGAAACAGAAGTTTTATTTTGTATAAGAATTTTTCTGCAGAAATAAAAATCTGTAAGATATTTTTAATTCATGAAAATAAAATAATGCAATCTATTCTGAACCTGAGCTAGAGTCTAAAGGCCTCAGAACGATCAATTATATAAACTGTAAGGGATAAACCTCCGATGGAAAATTTCGAAGTAATATTGCGTCGGTGTACAGAGATTCGTAAAAAAAGTGACAAACAGACAAACATGAAAAACAGAATCAAACAGATGAGAAATCTAAATAAACAATAAAATACAGATCAATATAGTGACAAACTAGAAAATTTTGATATTCAACCAATCAGAATGTGGAGCAACATTTAAAGAACTTGTTCTCGTTTGATTTTAGAGGATCATGGGAATATAGCCATAACAAATTCTTATATAAAAATTCTTCTATAATTTTTTTTCTTATAAAATTCTCATATAATTAATTACAATATAATTAGTGATACATTCTTTTATTTCAAGCATTCGAATTCGTTATCGAAACGCATTAATTGTACTTGTAATAGTTAATATAATTATCAAGTGAAAAATTACATGACCAAAAAGATATTCTGTCCCACTATATGTAATTTTTCTCTTGATAAGAATATCAGTTTAACCCGGGGTAAAAAAACAGACGCGCGCGAGCGATATTCTACCCCGGCCCTTCCCATTAAAAATTGCACGCTCATTCCAGAATAAACTATCTGCCTTCCTAGCTATGTTTGAGAAATTGAAAATTTGAGTCTCGCCAGCACACACATTCCACGATTTTCAGTTACAAAAAACCTGCTCAGGAATTACGCACTTTATCGTGATTTGCAAGCTTTATTAAAAGCTTTTCTCTGCAGCTTTATCTAAAATTGTACACCATTTCAAGCCAAAAAAAATCATTCATGACTTTCAGAAATTATGCAAACTATATGAACATTATTTTTAGAAAATTGCTTGTTTGGGAAATTGCCGAAACTAATATCTATCTTCATTACTATACATAATAAAATGATGAGGGCTTATTCCGATATTGTGAATATTGATCAAAAACATCCTATTCTAAAATTAGTATATCAGTAAGTATATTAAGCTCTTTCAAGTAACATTAATATCAATTTACTTCTAGAACTAAATTTAATTAAATTTAAGAAGTTAAAAAGAATTTTATTGAAAAAATTGAAATATCTGAGCAAATTGCTTTAATATTGTTAGAGAAATTTCAAGAATGAAAAAAGCCTCTTGAGCGTTCATCGCATCAAAGAAAAATTTAAAACAAAAATTATTTATTAACAACTAAATCATCCCGTTTAGTTTCCTTTGATACGAGGACGTACCCGACGCGATATGTTTTCTTGGTCCAAAAATTTAATTACTTCCTTAATAAAGATTTCTTTGTGAGATATAATTAGATTAAAAATCTATAAACCCCATTGCGGTTTATAATGGGCTTTTGAGTAAGATTTACAAAATAAATAGAAAAGGAAAAACCAAAGACCAAGAAAAGTCCAATGCCCACTCTAAAAAAATATACAGGGTGATTGTTCATGTTTGTCACTGTCTGATTTGAAATACAACATAATTCCGTTCCGATTCGCAACATTCGCATGCGACATGATGGAAACATGAGGGATTTAAAAAAAACAACTTGCCGCCACGGATTTTCACGTTGGAGCGTTAGCAGCATTGCCTCTTCAGGCCAGCTCCCAGAGATCCCTTCTCTTGTATGAAGACCGAGAAATATGCAGGGGCCACTTTTTTCTCCGGATCTTCCTGTTCTTCCGAATGTGGCCTGGAAATGGGCAAAATTGCGTTACTCAAATTTCAACATGTTTCAAAATACGAAAAAGGTTCTTCAAATTATAATTAAATAGTCTGAAGAAATGTAAGGTTTCAAAAAGAAAGGGCTCATAATTTTATAATTTTGAACCCTTGATGTTTAACGAACTATAGAAAATTTACTTATACCTTTGATGTTTGATACTCAAAATTCTGAAAATTAATTCTGAAGTCTCGATACAAATATTGAAGAACAGAAAAATAATTTCGATGTAATAAATTAAGTACGTTTTCTATAATATTCAATTCCAAAAGCTTTTTTTTTCTAGATGATCCTAGAGCGTAAAATATTGTTTCAATGTTATTCAAGTATTACATAACATAATGTTTGGGAGTTGTAGTCTCACTCACACATAAAACGTATTTTGTGAAATTTCCCTAATCTTTTAACACCTAGCGCCCTAAAGTTCGTTACGTAATATTTGAATGGCCCTTCCCTGAGCCTTTAACCTTTAAATAATTTTCGAAACCAAACAAATGTAGAAGTATCAGATGCCATGAAGTAATAAGTAATTTTCCCAGGTGATAGGACTAAAAAAAGGAAGTGTTTCTTAATCCTCAACTTTGCGAGGACTTTGGAAATTCCCTTTTATTTCCAGAGGTTTATGAGCTTTGAAAAATCTTATTAGATCCTCTATAGATTATATAAAACATTCAAAAAGTTTTGAATTGATACAGCGGATTATTACAAAATTTCATTATTAAAATTCTCTGAGTATACGTTTATATTATTTTCTATTAACTATACTCATACTTTTTATGAATATTACAAATTCATTATTAATGATTAATTTATTTTTGACTTTTTTGTTTACCTGAAACAACTTGGAATTAATGTCCCACTTAAAACAGCTTTAAACAAACTTCGATATATTTTATACTGAAATACAGAAGCTCGAAATGATGCCCGGTAGCCATCCTGACTACTGGTTACACTTAATTAAGGTCCATGGATCTTCACAGAAATCATTAGAAATATGAATATCTGTGAAAGATACAAACTTTGTCAACTAATTTATATTTGCAATAAAATGTTTTTTACAAGAGTTCATTAATTACGTAAGAAACAAAAGAATAAATATGGGAGATAATAATATATTCAATGAAAATCTAAGAATGTCAATATGACATTTATTATTTTGTTCCCTCATAAAATATATGAACGTTCCATATTGTAAAGTTGATTAGAAACAAACGTTGATTAGGTAACATTTTAAAGATTCAAACGAAATTCTTACTTTATGAATGAATCTCTGAATTACTGAAGTTCATTTACATTTGGTACAGTTGGCTCTTCATTATAAGTATTTTTAATTTAATACAAGTATTCATCATAATTCCATTACATATTTGTATAATTATACTATACAAAAATAATTCTTCAAAAAGTTTAAGAAAAACAATTACATTATCGACGAATCCATTTTTAAAAATCGTTCATTTCTCGTAGTCTTTTTGTGATTTGAATAAAAAGATTCGGGAACAATGAAATAAAACTGTTCATATAATTTCGATGGAAGATTGTCAACAGAAATCTGAGAGATGAATCTTATTTAAACCCTTTAAATAATTAAGTTTCTAGATTATAAGAATAATAAACATATCATTATACCTACCTTTTTGCTAATTGCCTTATTATAATTGAGTCCATTTTCAACAAACTGATTTTTGGAATACGATAATTTCCGACAATTTAATCAACAAAAGTGAGAGAACCGTATAGAAGCAACGTTTTTGTAGTGACGAAAAACGAAGTCAGAGTCATTGTCAGAGAATCTCTGTCATTATTTTTGTTTGTTACAGAAACAAAACAACGTTGGAATGACAAGTGAGTTACCTGTAAGTTTTAATCGTTTTAAATTTTATAAAATTCAACGTTCTCAGCATGATTGATGAAAAAATAGAACTGGATAACTATCAGCTCTCAAGCTATACGAGACTCAGTTAAAATTCCTGAAATTATAACCCCAAACTGAAGCTCATGAAAAGACGTCCCGCCAAAAAATGATATCGACCCAAACTTTTTACCGACTTGCGACAATTACATCAAACACAATCAACTCTCAAACTACGAATTAATAATTATATCGAATATAACAACAAATTATTGTGATTTTTTCGCTTGAGGCTGATATTCAGGAAGTATTCGACTTTTATGATTTTTATAGTGGGTCGAGTTTACGTAACCTGTCAAAAATTCGGTACATTCCAGCAGCGGCGGTTATTTTCAGAATTTCCGAATCTGCATTTTACTTTGGGTCACGTGACTATTTGTAAATAAAATGGCCGTCCAAACTTCCTGTTTGTTCTTGTTGGTAGATCATTTTCGGTGAAATCAATGATTTCAAGTTTTGCAATTTTTCCCCTTCCCGAAGATTCCGAGTTATGACAAGTCGGTTATTTTAATTGAATTTGCAAGATACTTATGAATGTGCGTGCAATTATTTCTGATGAAAAGTCTTTTTTCTTGATTTTTTTGCGGTTATGTAGTGCGCGAGTTATCAGCTGTTTTTAGACAACAGTGAGCGGAATTGCTTCAGGCTGTAATATACAATAAAGTCAACAAAAAGGTATACAGAATTATATAAAAAATTTATAATAATAAGTAAACTAAACATTATTTTAATAGTGAAATTTCATGCAATTTAGACAAATTTATTTAAATATCCTTCATTACTTTTATTATTTTATTGTCATTTCAGAGAATTTTTGGGTACATAAATTCTGAGAGAAAAGTTCTCTGGATGTTTTGCAAGTTTTACAGACATTCTGTGTGAATAAAAAAAAGCTCTTTTAAAAATAATATCCTTTGTTTTAATTAGGCTATAGTTACACCGAAATCTCGGCACAAACAGTCTGACTTTTATTAATTAATAAAGGGTCATAAAGAATTGGAGAATATTATGAAATTTTTTTTTTAATGAATGCGGATTCGTCCGTGGAATTTATCTTAATTTAATACGCTGCAGTCCTGCTATAAATGTTCCCGTTATAGATGACAAGGGGTCCAAGGGGGCGAGAGAGAGGTGCTGCGAGGTCAGCGGAGCAACTTCACAAAAACGCAGGAGTGTATGAAAAAAGCGGGCAGGTTAAAATGGCCACCCTGATATATGTACGTACATACATACTCAAAAATCAGTACTTTGATAAAGTTTGATTTTCTAGTACAAACATTTTCACTTTCATTATGATATTGTAAAACCAAAATGGCAAAAATACAAAAAAAAAAAAATTTAAGACAAAACTTCAACAGAAATGGTTCACACGGCCCTGATTGTTTATGGTTTGGAGTGTCCCGAGATAGAATGAAGGTCATTGAGGGTACCCCCGAGACTGTCTCTATAGCGGGACTGAAGTGTAGTTTTCAATTTAATTTTTAATTTATACTTTATATTATTCCTAAATACTTTTATGTAATACATATAATTGAACGAACAATTATTGTATTTTGAAATCTAAATTTTGTTTATCATTTTCAGATTCACTGAAATTCCAATATGAATCCAACTTTGGTTCTTGCCTCAAATGGCCTTGGACATGAAGCCGTCCGACTCGAATGTCAACAATCAGGGCCGCATGAACCACTTCTATGTGATTTTCGTTCGCAGTAAAAAATATTTATTGAATTTCTTTGCATGTTTCTGTGTTTTGAAGGATAAACGCTACATATCGTTTTCCTGCGATATTTTTGTAACACATAACGTAAACACTGAAAGCGAATGAAGCGAAGTGTGGACTGAGCGAACTGACGAAATAACGCGTTTGTGATACAGCCAGCTTTAGTAGTGCGGTGCTGGACGAGTTTGCTGGCATTCGAGTGCCGCGCTCTCTGTACCCCTTCGCCCCCTGGTCATGGAACGAAATTCTCGGAAAGACATATCACAGATAGGCTTATTAAAGATTTTCAGTGTATGTAGCCATGGGACTGCGCCCTAATTTTTTAAATGAAACTAGAATATGACTAGAATATACCCAAATATAATTGACACATGAAGAGGTAACTCTGGCACATGAAGAAGTAAATCTATACCATCAACTTCAAAAAAGACCACTTGATAAAAAAGTACATAACTTGATACTTGTAACTTGAAACTGAGTAGGATGAGAGGAGTGGGTCAATCTAACTTGTCCCGGAACTAGCGGTCGTAAGGGTAAATAAAGAATACATGCCCCTCCCACCTCACCCAAAGCTCACTGGCTAGCACGTCTGCGCGTCATTCGAAATTCCCAAAAGGCGGTCACTTGACCGCCCGCGTGAACGCATGAAGGTTAACTTCAGAACCACACGAAATAACAGGAAGGTTATTAATTAATGATGGCGATGAGAACTGCAAAATTTCATTAAAATTCAAGGAGCAGAGAAGTAAATTCTTGACGTTATAATCTTATTTCATATTTAAATTTCTCAACCACTCAATGTGTTTATCTACAACTTCAATTTTTCCAAATAAGTTTCGCCTTTTCATTTTAACACTTTTAAGCTTTGGCACTCTATGGAAACACAAATTGAAGTTTTTATTCTCTTTGGAGTCACAACCACTGACCCAACAACCTACGAAACTTGTTGATTTTCGATATTGACGTGCAAATTCCATTATTGGAACAAATAATTATCAGCTCAAAAGTATTTTGCTCATCAGAGCTACTTATTACAGCACTTATTTATTCGGTTGGACGATCATTACAGTTGAACGCTATGTTTTTGCTGGTTTTCGTGATGCTTTTCGCGTATTTAATATGTCATCCACGGCCATATTGGTTAGTTCGCGTAGGGACCGTCAGTGTCGCATAGCATGTTTAAATCCCCAATAAGTAAACCTCAAAATATGTTGTGTTCCGGTTTAACCTCGAACAAGGCTGAATCACGGGATGCGCTGCTCGTAGTAATTTAAAGTTACTCGCCCTATAGGGCTGCATTTTTAATTCGGTTGTGATAAATCTCAAACCA
>JAUMHM010000050.1:13249809-13265800 GCA_032362435.1 Melikaiella ostensackeni | reverse complement strand
TGGCCTTGGACATGAAGCCGTCCGACTCGAATGTCAACAATCAGGGCCGCATGAACCATTTCTATGTGATTTTCGTTCGCAGTAAAAAATATTTACTGAATTTCTTTGAATGTTTCTCTGTTTTGAAGGATAAACGCTACCTCTCGTTTTCCTGCGATATTTTTGTAACACAACGTAAACACTGAAAGCGAATAAAGCGAAGTGTGGACTATGCGACTGACGAAATTATGCGTTTGTGATACAGCCAGCTTTAGTAGTGCGGCGCTGGACGAGTTTGCCGGCATTCGAGTGCCGCGCTCTCTGTACCCCTTCGTCCCCTGGTCATAGAACGAAATTCTCGGAAAGACATATCGCAGACAGGCTTATTAAAGACTTTCAGTGTATTTGAAATCAGTTTTGAGACTCGTTTTGAGATCTATGGATTTGAAAGAATGACAGCAGCAATTATAGGTTGGCTATCAGGAGTCGTTCAGAAATTTCGGATGTAAGTATAAAATTGATATGTATAGGTTTTTTTTTTAATGTGAACTTAAAAGTATATGACTATGAATCATGCAAGCCAAAGCTAATCGTCAGAGAATTTCATTAATTAAATTTTCCAGTTGATGATTTCCTCATAAGTTTCAATCAAAAAAGTTTAAATTATTTCTAATTCGAAAAGTTTATTTTAACTTTATTGTTTTGAAATCTAAAACAAAAACTATGACTTGCACAATATTAAGATTGGAAGTTTTTAATGTATTAATGGTTGAAAATTGAAATATTATATTTAATATTGATTCAAAATTTAAACCTTCTTTATCAATTTTAATATCCGAAATAAAATCGTTGATACTTTTATTGATGAATGTTTAATTCGTTCCAGACATTTCGAATTAGTATTGAGGGAATCCATATTAACCGCCAATAAGAAGTATAGTCATGAGAGGTTCTAGATGTAAGTATAAAATCAATATAAGTTTTTTCATTTAACGAGATGGAGATATCTTTGATTAATATTCACACCATTGCTCACATTTTTAGTAAAATTACTTTGTGTGCATACTTTCATTGAATTAAAAACAGGCATAACGCACAACGGACTCTAGTAGATATGAATAGATTTGAAAAATTAAAATAGACTTGTCCATATTTTTAAAAGTTTTCCTAAATCTTCCACATTTAATTTCAAAAAATGATTTTTATTAATTTTTGAAGTAAAGTCAGTATAAATCAGCCGAATTTCAATTTTTTCCATATATTGCCAATCAGTGTTATCGAGATCCGTGAATCTTGAGGAAGTAGAATTTCCGGGCAATATGGCTGTCGGACATCCTGTAGAGATTCTGGATGTAAGTATAAGTTTCTTCTTTTAATAAGAGAGAAACCAGATTTATTGATATTCTCATATGTGGTACACATTTTTTAAAAACTTTTTGTATACTTTTATTGAATTAAAAAAGGCAGAATCTATTAGATATAAATTAAATTAAATTAAAGTGAAATTGTTCATTGAATAACAACTTTTTATCATTCTTTAACATTTAATTTGAAGAATCCTTTTTTGCTGTGATAAAAAACAAAATCATATTCTGAATAGGAAATATATGTACGTAAATAAACGAAATGTGCGTCTTTTCCAGATACTCCCATTAGTGTAACAAAAATCCGCTCATCTCTAAGAAGTGGAACTTGCAGTCAGGATGGCTGTCGGCCATCGTATGGAGATTGTGGATGTAAGTATGAAATAATATATGTGTACTTACTTTTTTCCAAGGGTGACATTAAATTCAGGTTGTTCTATTTAAACTTGACAGGCAGGGAAAAGCCTCAAGTTTGAGAATAAATAATACAATTGTGTCAAGTTTATAATGTTTCAAACCAATGTTTAGGGAATCGTAGAGATTACTTGTTTTTATTTGAGTCATCGGAAATATTTTCTAGGACCTTGAACATATAAATTAATCGTCTCTCAACATTTTTAAATCTCGGAAAGAAAAGGAGAATTCTTTAAATTGTATCCAGAATTCGAAGTAACTTAATTTTCGGCTCAAATCCCAAGGAAGTATAAAAGGACTATGAAGGGACTATAAAAGTGTAATTACCTGGTATTTTAATTTTTAGAATCAAAACGGTTTCCAGATCTACGATTTGAATCTAATTTTTAACAAGCTTTGAACAATGTTTTGCTACTCGTTAAAATTTATATCCAGGTTTTGAAATAGATATGATGATTTTGATTACCCATAGATATTTAAAAATATGTAAAAGAAAACCTGAATTTGTTAGAATACCAAAGGTGAAACATGATAGTATTATGAATGTCTGAAAATGTTTAAAGTGTATTTCTTAACTAATATTTTGTAGAATTTTTGAAAATAGGAATTTAAATTGTGCTCATTCTTAACAAAATCAAGACTTACAAGTGATTTGTATTTCAGATCAGATAGTGACAAACATCAACAATCATCCTGTATATTTTTTTAGAGTAGACTCTGAACTTTCCTTGGTCCTTGCTTCTCCCTTTTCTATTTATTTTTTGAATCTTACTTAAAGGCCCATTACATACCACAATGGGGTTTATGGAATTTTTTTAACTAATTAGATCTCACAAAAAAATGTTTATTATAAAAGTAATTAAATTTTTAGACTAAGAAAACATATCGCATCGGGTACGTTCTCGTATCAAAGGAAACTAAACGCGATGATTTGATTGTAAAGAAATTATTTTTGTTCAAAATTTTCCTTTGATTCGATGAACCCTTGAGAGATTTATTTGTGTTCATTGTTGAAATTTCTTCATCAATATTAAAACAATTTGCTTAGATATTTCAATTTTTTCAGTAAATTTTATTATGATAGTGAATTCTAAATTATTTTTATGTTAAGAAAAGTTTTTTTTCGGCCCTCGGCCTGCATGAATATGGATGTGAATGGTAGGATCCCTATAAACCAGTGGTCAGTACGCCATTGACCATGGTATGGTACCCTACCCTGACTACCCTGTGACTTACTTTCAGGCTAGCTACCTGAAGCACCACCAGACCCACCCTCCTACCAGTTGTCCTTTGTTGGAGAACAAGGAAAAAATGTCAATTTTAAAAATTCCTAATTCTGCAGTCAGCGGTCTGAAAGTTATCTATTTAGAATCTACGAATTTTTCCGATTCCAATGACATGTAATTTGTCTACAAAGGTTGAAAATTTGAAAAGTTTTAATATTGAAATTAGTATTGAACTGAAGTTTTTCAAATTAAACTCCTTCGAATTTTCAACTTTCATAGACCAACAATATGTAATTGTGGAATCGCAAAAATTCGTAGATTCCAAATTTATTATTTTTGAATCGCTAGTTGCGAAATTAAAAATTTTTTAATTTCTTCATTCAGACCTGCTTATGGACAAAAGACCTCAAGCTCAGCCAAACTGAGGTCCGTGAATAGAACGAAAAGTAGTAGAATAAAATAAGCCTGGTCCGGTCTGACCATACCTGATAAGTGAGTAAAAAATTTGCCGAATACTGTTATAAACGGGCTCTCCTTGGTGAAAGTGGGATCCCTATAAATGGACTCTCCGGTGGCTGGGCATGGATGACTGTAGTATGGTTGAAGGGCGAAAGAGCCTAGCTAACACGGGCATAGGCTAGATACCTGGGTTGAGAGCCCTCCCCGATCCCAGTCTGGGATCGGGACAGAAACGGCCTGCGGCCCGTATTGCGACTAAGAAATAGCCCTTCGTTGGTGTGGTGGTCTACGAACTGATATTCATTGAGTGTTTCACTCAATGTGGCCACCCTCCTTGAGCCAGGGGTGTTGAGTGACTGTGCCCCTGGCACTTTGGCACCTAGTGTTACGAAAGTGTCTTAACGGCCTCTCGGGCACACCGGATGACCTCCTCGAGTATTCAGTCTTACCCTTGCATGTGGGGCTCTGCAAGGGCGGACCGTTTATTTCCATAGCTTCTCGTGGGACTTGAAATAAAGTCTTCAAAAAAAAAAAATAATAATAATTTAGAGGATGAAGGGGGAAGAGACCTGGTGGAGGGGAAAAAAGGTTGGGCCCGAATGGGTCTAACACAACCCTTTCCACTCAATCTGTCTCTCCGATTAGCCAAACTCAGGCGGCGGCTGTGCCCCCGGCTTCCTTGAGAGCTGAGGGGTCGATGGTCCGTCTGAATGAGGCTACAGAGACGGGAGCGACCAAAAAGTCCCCCCCCCCCTCCAAAAAAAAGAAAGGGATGAACAGTTCTCTGAAAAGAAAAAAGGCATAATCCAGCCCAGCTGCCGGCGAACAGGGAGTCGTCGGGGCTGGACTGACAGCTGCTCAGAGGGCGAACCCCCTGACGATGGTAATGGCGGCAACGAGCTACCCGGACTTGATTCTCACTGCGAAGCAGTTCGAGCTCTTCAGGGAGGTCACTTGGAGGGCGCTCGAAAGAATCTTCCCAAATCAGTGGCCAAAATTTGAGACCTTCTTCTGTAGGGCAGGTGTCTTCATATTTGTCGCAACCGACCCAGCGGTTAGAGCTTGGCTGCAGAATACAGTGGCCGAGACAAGGCCCTGGAAAGTTGTAGACCTTGGAGTGGGTGGGGTTGAATTGCTTGAAAGAATTTTGAAGGCTACGGCGTGAATCCCAGGTAAACTGGAAGATCCATCTGTGGCCCTCCAGCGCCTGATGAGACTCAAACCCTCACTAAAGACATTGTCCTGGCGAATCGGCAGACACAACCGGGCTCAATAGGAGAGCACAACGGGAGGTCTTAAACAACTCCTAGCTTTGAAAATTCCTGAGTCCCAGGCGAGAGCTCTTGCGGTCCTGAACAATAGGTCCTTCTACCACCTAGGCCAGGTCAGCCTCAGGATTGCTTGTCAGGGACAAGAGGAGCCTGTTGGGACAGAGGAAGATCGGAGGCAGACATAAATAGCTGTTTTCGGTCTAATCATTATCCAAATTAACTTACATCACAGCAAAGGCGCCTCTGTGGTTCTGCAGAAGGGCATGGCTGTGGGGCACACAGGTATCTCACTAATCTAAGAACCTTGGTTTGTTAGAGATACCAAAAGGGGGTTAGGAAGGGGGGGCTGGTTTTTGTTACAGGGACCTCAAGGCGGCCAAACCAAGGGCCTGCATTCTGGCGAAAGGAGTCAACGTTGCCCCGCTGCTAGAACTGTGTTTGAGAGATCTAATGGTGATATCCACAGATCTTAGAGAAATCTGGAAACTAGACATAGGATCGACCTACTTTCCGTATAACAGCGAAACCAACCCACCAGAGGACGTACGTACACTGGTAGATTACTGCAAGGTAAGGGGTCTCCCACTTTTATTGAGGTGCAATGTTAACTCCCATCATACATTGTGGGGTAGCACGGACACTAACTCAAGAAAGAATGACCTCTTGGAATATTTAATAACTACTGATTTAGATATTTTCAACACGGGGAATACTCCGACGTTTCACAACTCGCTCAGGGAAAGGTTCACTGACATCACCCTCTGTTCTGATAGTTTCAAAGATAAAGTAAAGAAGTGTAGAGTCTCGGATAAACCCACTCTCTCAGATCACTTACTGATAGAGTTCAGAGTGGAATCTACCGTACCCTCGGACTCTACGTGGGCCAAAAATCCAAGAAGAACGGACTGGAATCAGTATTCCACTGAACTAAAGAGTGCACTCTAAGAGGTGCCCATGTCAACTAGGGACGTGGATACCCTGGAGATGGTAGCTAATACTTTCACGAAGGCCATCAAATCTTTTTATGAAAGAAATTTTCAATCCACAAGAGTCCGAAAGGCAGGGGAGACGCACTGGTGGAACGGAAAGCGCCAAGAGTTTCGTAGGGAAACTAGAGAGAAGTTCAGACGTGCCACCATTGGAGAAACGAAAGAACTATGGATCTCGACTGGGCCCGCAACGGAGGCTAGCCTACAAGATTGTTTTCATTCCGAAAGCGGGCAGAATCGGTTATACTTCATCCAAAGATTTTCGTCCCATCAGCCTCACATTTTTCCTACTAAAAACGGTGTAAGGACTGTTGGATAGATACATCCGCAACAAGGTCTTGTCAAGAAGGCCAATACATAAGGAACGACACGCCTACAGGGCTGATCACTCGACCAAAATGGTCCTAAGCGGAGTAGTAAACCTAATTGAAGGACAACTGAAGTAGAAAGGCTTTGCGATTGGAACCTATATGGGAATCGAAGGAGCCTTCAAGTGCACATCTGAAAGGTGATCAGGGCGGTCATGATTGCACATGGTGTGTCAACTGCAGTCGTAGGATGGACCTGTCACTTTTTGGGTAATAGAAACCTCACAACGACTAGGGGTGATACCACCTTTTGTGGAACTGTTGATTCGGATTGCCCGCGGGGAAGCGTTTTATCGCCCCTACTGTGGTACTTAGTAGTTGATGAACTGAATGAACTGAATCCACTCACGAGAGAAGGCTACCACGCTAAAGGCTACGTGCACGACATACTGGTCATCGTGCACGGCCAGCATTTGGGTAAGCTCTTCGGGGTTATGCAGCAAGCACTTAGAACAGTAGATATCTTTTGCAAAAAGACCAGATAAACCGTCAATTCAAGTGAGACGGACGTGGTTGTATTCACCAGACGTTAAAAGTGGCGGACCACGAGTACACTAAAACTGAGGGGCAGCAACTAAAAATCACTGAACAAGATAAATACCTAGAATTATCCTGGATAGGGAGGTGTTATGGAATGAGCACCAGGAAAACAAGTGCAGAAAGCCCAGAGTGGCCCTTTGGCGTTGTGGGAGAGCCATAGGGGAAAACTGGGACCAGAAACTGGAGACACTGATGTGGATTTATACAGCGATCCCGCAACCCTGGCTAATCTATGCGGTGGTGGTTTGGTGGAGCAGGGTCGAACTGTAAACTGTGAAACCTCGATTGGAAAGAATCAGGGGACTGATTCTAAGAGGCGTCACCGGTGTCTCGAAGTCAACACCCACGGTGACATTGGGGGTACTGACAGGGTTAAAGGCCCATGGCTGCGAAGGCAGCCTGGAGAATAAATACGAAAAACGGTGGAAGGATCTCGACAGAATTGCGGATCCCAGCCGATATCGCTAGTAGGCCGACTTTGAGCATGCTCAGTAACAAAACACATAGGCGTACAAGGGGACGCAGCGGGATTACCCAAGCGTCAGGGGCTCTTCCGGTCTCAATTCTAACAATAATGATAATAAAAATAATATATTCTTTTTCCAAAGCCTTGGTGGCTCAGGCGGTTAATCGCTCGAAATTCCTACAAGAGGTCCGGGGCTAGATCCCTGAGCCGGTACCTCTGAAAATTTTTCCATATACTTTTACCGAGGTTCTGGAGGTTTGGATTTCATTCGAACTCAAAAAGTGCCTTCGACATATTGGGTTGTAAACACGTTAATTCTTAGATTTAATTTTTAGTTAGAGCCTCGGTGGCTCAGGCGGTTAAGCGCTCGGACTTCCTACTAGCGGTCCGTGGTTCGATCCCTGAGCCGGTACTTTTGGAAATTTTCCCATGTACTTTACCCCGTGCAGAATATTTAGATTGGTACAAATACCCAACTGAAAAAAGTGCCTTCGACATATTAGGCTCTAACCATCTTAAGTCTGCGATATATTTTATAATAATAATGTAGTTATAATTATAATATGATAAATTTTAGTTTGCTTAAATTTGATATAAAATCTTTATTTTTGGATTATTTCTATTTTGCATCCAATTTTTTAAAATTTGAACGATTTTTTAATAATCTAACATAGTGTACGATCTCAGGCAAAACTGGAAATGAAAGCTTTCAATAAGGCTTCAAAATGAAGGTAAAGCGCGTAATTCTAGGCGCGTAAACCCTCGTACAGGTATTTTGCACCTGAAGATCGTCGAATGTGTGTCTTGGTGCGAATGGAATATGCAGTTTTTAGATATAGCTAGGTAGGTAGGTAGTTTATTCTTGAATGAGTATATAATTTTAAGTAGGAAGGAATAGGTCAAAATATCGCTCACGCGCGTCTCATATTTTGCCCTGGGTGAAACTGATATTCTTATCAGGAGATAAGTTACACAGTGGGACAAAATATCCTTTAAAAGATGCAATTTTTCACTTGATAAGTATATCAATTATAACAATTACAATCATGCGCCTCGGTAACGAATGAGAATGCTTCGGATAATAAACTTAAAATGTCTCGAGAACAAGATTGCGTCATTATGATGATCTGTATTTTATTTTGATTTCTTTTTTCTATCTGTTTGATTTTGTTTGCCATGTTCTTTTTTTTCATGTGAAATTTACTATGAATATACGAATACATAAAATTAATCCAATTGCGTAATTATCGTTTGAAAAGTTACATAATTTTACAATCTATAATCATTTATTTTACAATGACAGAATGATTATCATTTTTAATTACCCAAAAACTTTGGTGGGTATGTTTCTGAAAAAAATATTTCTCAGGCTTTTGCCTATGTTCCCCTGGGTACCTAATATCTCAATTTTGATAAACATTTCATTGATTTCTTTATGAATTCAGTTTAAATTACGTTTCGTAGAAACAAAATACCTCGTTTACAATTTTTTTCCTGATTTTCTTTTGAAAAAATGTTTTAAAATCTTTTTACGAATTTAAATACACATGCCAACTTTCCGTTTTATATATCATACATTTGATGAATCAGATATCAATCAAATATGTTTCGAATATGATTGATGATCCTTGTGATAACCGTCGTTGAACCCAAATTCAATAAACATCCGACTTTCGCCGGTTCTAAAAAAAACACATCTTTGTTTGAAACGACTTTCAGTAGACCTTTCCGCCAGTGGAATTGTTTTTCTTCCTTTGTTTTCGCAACTAGGTAGTTCGCAGAACGTAATCTATTTAACAGAATCAACAGAAACGAACGCCTAAATGAATCTGAAGTCCCTCCCACAATAAGTTTGACTTTTCTGGCTAATTGAAAATTCGGATGGTGTATTTCTACCAATTTGTAAACTCATAATCAAATAAAAGGCATTCTGAACCCTAGTCATTGATTCCACCAGCACTATTTGAATATTAAGAATATTTTCTCATAATAATTGAAAAATTCATTTTTAATTTATTGGTTAATTTGACGTTGTAAGTTTTTAAATTATCTGTAACTTTGTGTTTCGAAATTTAAGTAAAATTGGCCTTAAGTTGAAACAAGTTTGTCATCTCTTTAATTTAGGAAATGTACAATATCAGGGTGTCTAGCTACTCGGGAAATCCGGGAAATCTGAGAGTTTGCCGGGAACTTTCTGCACCTCGAAAAACATGGGAAATGTCGGGAATTCAGGAAAATATCCGGGACATCTGCGGTTATAAATTTGTCTACAAATGCCAGCACAAATGTCTAACTCAGAGAAGTTTCTTGTGCTATTTTTTTGCCTTCTTACTGCTATTTTTTATCGATAAATTTGTTATTTATAAACAATGCATTTGGGAAAAAGAATGTTTATTTTTTCTAATAAATTTCCGATTGTATCCGGGACCTGAGTTTTTACAGGGTGGCCGCTACGAAAAAATTCCCGGTCTTATCAATTTTAGACTTTTAAAATTGAAGCTTAAACATTTTTTATTTCAAACGCTCAATAATTTTCAGGTATAAAATGGAAAATCTTAATTATTTAATTGAACAATTTTGAATTAAAATTATTTTAAATTTCAAATTTTATACAATGAACAGTTGAAAGATTCCTAATTAAACGATTTTTAATTTTGCTAAGAACCGAACACTGTTCAAATAAGTTGTTTGAAATTAATAATTGTTCAATTATTATCTATACAAACCGATCCTGATAGAGGATATAATTTTGTCAACTTTTCTGATATCTTTTAGTAATTTATTAAAGTATTAATTAGGTGCGAAATTGAGACACATATATCATAGAAGAAACCCGGGGAAAACGTTAATTCTGATCCGGCAAATCAGGAAATTTGCCGAGAATCTAAAAACGAAATTTTGTCTACATAGTACTCATAAATGATGTCATCTTCCTAGCAAAAAGAGGGAAAAAAGGCATCTTCTTTTTTTATCTTTCTTTTCTACACGCGTTCAGAATACATTTGGGCCGTGGACGCATGAAATATTTAAAGGTCTGTACATACACATGACGCTGCTATTTCTATTTCATACAAATAAAAGAACTTTAATCTCTAGTTTTATGAAAACTTAAAGGTCCTGTAAATGTTTCATCATATCGCGATACGAATTTTATTAAAACTTTAGAGCCTTCCTGAAGAGATAATAATAACCGGGCAAGAGTTTATTGCAATTCTATTAAGAAGTTTCATTTTTAGTAAGAAATTTTATTATTATTTTAGTATCTTGCAAAATTTAATTTAAAAATATCAGTAGGGGGCTCACGGATTGTATAAGCTTTCTCAAAATGGTGAAGGCTATAAAATTACACTTATCTGTAGGGGATGAAAACGTCGTAAATGCGTGGGAGGCGCAATGGAAAAGGGGCACAATAAAATTTAGTAGATGAACTTTGACTTTTTATTAACGATCTTGTAGATTTATTCAAGGGACATTTAGAACATAAATTATTTTATAGTTTATTGTTATTTTCGTGCATATTTCAAATTTATATAACTGATTTTTTTACCAGATGATTACATTTTTAAACAAAACTGCGAAATACAATGATTGTTATCAAACTTTTTCTCTGCTTTAAACTTCACCCTCGTAATGTAAACATTTTCCCCTTAAAACACATATGCTAACATTGTCAGTTTCATGAATTAATTTTATTTTATACCCAAAGTTATACAAATGTTGAAAATATTCTCTTTTAAAACAAACTAAATGATAGAATTGTTTCTCTTTAAAATCTGCCTAAATATAAACTCCATAAAAATATATAGTTGAAATTTCAATTACGATAATTATCGCATATGATAATCTACAAGCATTCACAGAGAAGATTTTTTTTTATTTCTGTTTTTAAAAATTTGTTTTTTTTTCTGTCATGAGACACAGAATGACAGTTTATGTCAGGCGAAAGATTCCATATACTCGTAAAATGTCATGTTGACATTTTTGATAATACACTGAAAGTCCCTTTTAAGTCCGACTTTGGTTCTTGCCTAAAATGGCCTTGTACATATAGCAGACCGACTCCAATGTCAACAATCAGGGCCGTATAAACCATTTCTATGTGATTTTCGTTCGCAGTAAAAAATATTTATTAAATTTCTTTGAATGTTTGTTTGGTTCAAAGTATAAACGCTGCCTCTTGTTTTCCTGCGACATTTTTGTAACACATAACGTAAACACTGAAAGCGAATGAAGTGAAATGCGGACTGTGTGAACTGACGAAATTATGCGCTTGTGATTACAACCCGCTTTGTTAGTGTGGTACTGGACGAGTTTGCTGGCTTTAGAGTGACGATCTCTGTACCCCTTCGTCCCCTGGTCGTCGAACGAAATTCTCGGAATTACGTATTACGGATCGACTTATTAGGGATTTTCAGTGTTATTTGTTAACTCTTAACGTTTTTCTAATTGTGCTAGTACGTGTCAAGTTTGTATCCCTCGTTATTACTTCGGTCCAAATTTTTGTGAAAAGACTTTTTCCTTGCTTTTTTAAATAATCAAACTTCTCCCTTCTGTCTGATCGGTATTTGTTCTCGAAGTTCGAGTGAACTGTAGCCCTCTCTCCTCCTGTCGTGCCTTGCTGTGTGTAACATGCAAGCGAGCGCCTTGGTAGGGATACCAAAGGCAGAAACGGTGGTCACTGACACACAGTTGAATTCCCGCTCACGCACGTACGACTCCTTATACGGCGCTCCTGATTAGTTCAACTTAAATTTTTTATAACTCAACAAATAAAACTTCAAACACATTTTGAAAAAGAAAAATTTTCATTTTCTTTTTTGATTTTTTATACAACTTTATAAGTCCGGACAAGTTGACCTGGGACACCCTGTATAACCCCGCATAAAATTTACCAGGCCGTTCGAGTTGGCCCCCGAAGTCTTGAAATTCGATTTCCGAAAACAAAATTTTGAACCTTACATCCTTGTATAAAATTTTTAATGGCGCATCTTTTTTTCTTGAGAAAAAAAGTTGTATCTATCACCGTTTTAGAAAGAAAGTAAAAAAACTACATTTCTCGAAAAACAAAATTTAATAAGGATTTTTACTTCAACTCGCTCCGAAAGACAAATTTTCAATATTAGATGAAAATTCAAGGAGTTATATTTTAAACTGTTCTGAAGATGGCATGATATTTAAAATTTATCGCTTTACTGATCAAAAAAAGTTATCAATTTTTTTGTCAAGCAGTATCGAAATAGTGTCATTCGATGGTGATAATTTATATTTTTAAGAATATCCTCTAATAATTTGTCAAGTCTTCCTGAATTAAACACATTAATTAACTCAATGAAACACAAGATTAATTTTCTACCGAAAGAGACGAATTTTCAACAATATGGTTGAATTTTCAATCAAGGAGATCATGTTTCAACTAAAATGATGAATTTTCTACCAAAAAAATGAATTTTTAACAAAATAGTTGAATCCTCTACTAAAGCAGATTAGTTTTCAACAAAACACTTGCATTTTTAACCAAAAAGATCAATTTTTTAACAAAAAAGACAAATTTTACACAAAACATGTTAATTTGTAACTAAAAAAGATAAATTTTCAACCAAAAAGATTAATTTTTACCATAAAGATGATTTTTTAACTTAAACGATGAAGCTTCAACCAAAAAAATGGATTTTTAACAAAGAAGTTTCACTTTCAATCCAGTAGTTGAATTTTTAACCAAAAACGTGAATTCTCAAAAAAAAATTTAATAGTTGATATTTGAACCAAAAAAGATTCAAATTATCAAAAACAGTTAAATTCAGCCAAAAAAGAGGAATTTTTAATCAAATATTCAAATCCTCAACGAAAACAGTTCAATTATCAACCAAACAGTTGCCTGTTAACCAAAAAGATTAATTTTCGACCAAAAAAGACTAATTTTCAACAAAATACATTAATTTTGAACCAAATTCTTGAATTTTCAACTAAAAAATATAAATTTTTAACCAAAAATCGAATAGTTAAATTTTCAGTTTAAAAAAATTGATTTTCAACCAAAAAAACGAATTTTCAAAAAACTAGTTGAATTTTCTACCAAGAATGATTTTTCGGTCAGGTGAGAAAAGAAATTCAACCAAATCATTGAATTTTCAAGCCAAAAAATTGAATTTTCTCCAAAATAGTTGAATTTTTAACCCAAAAAATGAATTTTCACAAAAAGTTAATTTTCAACCAAATAGTTGAATTTTCTACCAAAATAGTTAAATCCTCAACCAAAACAGTTAAATCCTCAACCAAAACAGGTTAATTTTTTACCAAAAAGTTGCATTTTCAACCAAAAAAGATTAAATTTCTGCTAAAAGAGATCAATTTTTAAACCAAACTGTTGAAATTTTAATTTAAAAATACGAATTTTATACAAAATAGTACTTAATAATTGAATGGCTCCTTGTTGAGGAAAATTATGTCTGAAAAAATCTAGGGATACACGGAAAAACCCTGGAATTATCAGGGATTTTTTTTCAGGGTATTATTAGAGACCTTGATAGTATTTATTTTATTTTTATTTTTATTATAATTTACTATTTATCATCGAAAATATCTAGCGATCCTCATAGAGGAGTCTTTGTGACGATAAAAATTTTCGAACTTCATTTTTTGACATATCTTGACATAATTTGACTCCAGGAATCCGAAAATGAGTTTTTAAAAAATGGCCGCGCGTGTGTGTGTGTGTGTGTAAACAATACTTTTTTGATGATAACTCGAAAACAAGTAGAGCTAGGGTCATGAAATTTGGATAGATTGCAGTCCTAAGTAATGCCCATTATTATTCATTAGGGTAAAAGTCGGATCAGATAAGAATAAATTTTTTTTTGCGATTTTATATTTTTCTCAAAAATCGTTTTAGATGCAATTCTCTTTTGCAATTTTGATTATAGTATGAGGAGAAAAAAATTATTCTTACGTAGATTTGAATGAAATACATCCTCTTTTGACAAAGAAGGTTGAGGTTCGTTGATTAAATATCGTGAGAATGATAAAAAATAAATTTGAAAAATTCGAAATATTCAGAATTTTTATCACAGTAGTAGTGACAGTAATACCAGGCTCTGCAACCTGAATTTTCCCAAATATGGGGTGGCATTTAGTTTATATAATTCAGTAGAATGTTTATAGCTGTCTCCATACCAAAATTTTTATCTTTAAGAATTTTCGAAGTTTTTAATTTTTTGTTTATAAGAAAATGTTTTTCTTATTATCAGGGATATAGCAACATAATAAGTATCAAATTTATTCTTTTTTACAACATGAATCGATTCAATAACATCTACTTTTTTATGAAAATCTTTTGTGTACTAAAAAAGAATACCCAAAAAGTTCACAACTCAAAAATAGACTTTGAAACTATCCGTTTTTCCGGCAATTGAAAAACTTTCTTAATTTTGGGAATAAACCAAGATTGTAATTACTAAATTTATTCGGCAATATGAGACAAATCAATTGATGTATTTAATAGGCCTATACGACAAAATAAAATCATGATATATTCAGATTTATCAATTTGTTTGACGTTTAAAGGATAACAAATTCTCAATTTTTGAAATACATACACCAATATTTTAAGTATACAATTAATTCGTGTTGATGAAACGAATCTATTGAACTACATAAAAACCGTCTACAGCCTATGAAAAGTAAACAATAAATGAAAAATAATAATAAGCAATAAGAAATAAGAAACAATAAATGATAAAAAAACGCAGGCGAAATCGCCTTTTCCATCTCCTCAGAATCCTTTTACAATCCAAAATACTCTTATCATAGCCGTCTTTTATCATGATTATAGAAAATATATCAGCCCGATTCTTGTCAAAGAATTATTTTTTTATAACAAAACAATTCTCTATGAGGAAGCACAGTATTCATCAAATGATCACAATTAAAGATACACCATTATAATGAATGCGCCCACCAACTACTTTGCAGCGGTTTCATTTCAATTGTTAAAATAGAACATACTCGTATGAGTTTGATATATGACTTTTAAAGAGGGGATATTCTTCTGCAGGGTAACTTTCTAAGTACAGTGATATGTTTTTAACCGAAAAGGGTGCCGTATCTTTACAACTTGTTCACCCCTGCGGCAGTTGAGTTTTATAAGGTTTATATTTATACCAACCTGTTGCCGCCTTGCCTAGTTTCACATCAGCAAATAAGGCAAAAAAAAAGATAAAAAGCTATTAAAAAATTGAGGCAACCTCATAATATTCACGCACATTTTTCTATAACAAAGCTTGATGTGGCTGAACAATGTTTACATGAAAGCTCCAGGTAAATGAGATTATTTTTCTGATTATGATAATATGGCATCTTACGAACATTTCAAGATGAAAATAAAAATAATCGGTCCAGCGCTTTTTAAAAAAAGTCGATTTTTGTATTTAATTACTAAGAAATGAGGAATTTTTCATAAGATTACAAGGTAAATACTGGTTAACATAACTTCAAATAGATTTTTTGCATTGAATGTCTGGTTGTCTGTCACCCCACGAACATTTTAAGATGAAAATAAAAATAATCGGATAGGCGCTTTCTGAAAAAATTGGGTTTGTGTCTTTAATTAATATGGAATGACATAATTTGAGTCTTTTTGAAATTTTGTCATCCTATATAATGAAAATGAAAATAATTGGAGCGGCGCTTTCTGAAAAAATTTGGTTTGTGTCTTAAATTAATATGGAATGAAAATAATCGGAGGGACGTTTTCTGAAAAAATTAGGTTTGTGTCTTAAATTAATATGGAATAAAAATAATCGGAGGGGCGTTTTCTGAAAGAATTATGTTTTTTTTTTATGGGGAGGAAAAAGGGCAAAATCTTTTAAAGACGTAGTGTTGGAGTCTCCTAGGACGGGTCTAGGCATACCAACTAAAAC
>JAUMHM010000050.1:13230661-13249712 GCA_032362435.1 Melikaiella ostensackeni | reverse complement strand
CATTTTACTAAGAATTGCACGCGCTTTCAAAGTATTTACGCAAGCAAGTTTGTTTTTGCAAAAATTATGCAAGAAGAGGTTGTCAAAGTGGAAAAAAATGAGAAGAAAAGGCGCAAATTTCAGATTCTCACGAAAAATCTCCAAATATTTTTATTCGACGACTAGAACAGTATATATATATTTCAAAAGTACTATTCTTTCCCTTTCCAAAACCGTTTCAAAATCAACAGTCAATCGAAAAATGACTAAGTTGTTAATTTATTAGTGCGCAAAGTTACTCAAAAACGGTTTTTTGACATTAAATTGAAAATTTTGAGGGTGTTGGAAAATTTTTGAACACGATTTTGTGTTGTACTCGACCAGACCTAAAACCTACAATCGGTCACTTGAAAAGTTCAGAATCCCTGTATCACCGTGTTATGAATTTTTTTTTTTCAAGGCCGGATAGCGAGTCGCTTTTTTACTTTTGTTTGCTTTTTTTAAATTGTTATATCATTTAGATCATTAGATTATTTCAAATCTATAGTGTTTGAAATTCAATTATTGTTGTTTGAACCCTTCTATAAAATCATAACATTTTTGCAAATTCAATAATTTGAAACTCAGGTAGTCAAAATTGGACAGCTTCAAAATGTAAGGCCTAATAATTGAGTAATTCTACGTTTAAAGCCTTCAGTATTTAAAAAAGGAATTGAATTTGCAAGATTTTGAAATTCAACCCTTTAAGACTCTGCAAACTTATGCCCAGTAGAAAACCTTAATAAGTGATGTATAATTTTGAATCGAAACATTCAAAATTGCTTGGTTTTAAATTGAAACCGTTCAAAATCGCAGAATCAGAAATTAAAACCTCTTATTACCTCAATAAATATTTTATTTACAAACGATAAAAATCGAAAAATTCCAGATTAGAATTTTTAATATTGAACAATTTAAAATTAGGAGTATTTGAATTCGAAAAAATGTGAATTTGAATTTTATTGTACAATTTTCATTTGAAATCCTTCATAATTAAATAATTTCACATTAAAGATGCTAAAAATTTCATAAATTTCCTTTGATACTTCATAAATTGGACAATTTTCAACTATAGTGTTAGCAAGTGAAATGGTATGATTTTGAATTATTCAATTTTGATGACCTCTGCTTTTGAATTAAACGCACAATATTAAATATTTTTTATTTCGAGAGCCTTTAATTTGTTTATTTTCAGTTTCAAATGCTTCAAAGTTCAAAATATGTAGAATTTTTCTGCATTAGATCTGTAAATTTAGATATTCTTATTTAAATAGGTACTTTAAATTATAAATTCAGTCTTGAGATCTTAAATTTTAAAACTCAAATGATCGGGAACATTTTTTAAAAACCAGGAAAACGAGTTGTAATTATTTCTAAGTCTTGAATGGCCACTAGAGTGGCCCATATTTTTCAAAATCATATTATAATGCCAAAAAAATGATTTCCAAATTTGAGAGATACCGGTTGAAGACCATAAAGTTTCCCATTGATTTAACATGGGAAAAAGGCAACTTCTTGCATGTTTATTTGACTTATATGTACAACATTTTTTTCGGTCACCTATTGGTCACCTCTTCACCTATTTTCGAAAAAAATTTACCTACTCACTTTTTTTATCTCTAATAGGTACTGTGATGACTGAAATGATATAAAAATTATTCAAAAATTGCTCTTGAGATTTTCTTCAAGTTCATTCATATTTCTGTAAGAAAAAATTTTTAAAGATTTATATTTTTCATTAAAATGTGCCAGTTACAGAGGAGAGTAATTCTTAGAAGGTTTGTAATTTCCAAATTGTTCAACTCTGAACGTTTAACATTAGAGATGGTTCCAATTGAATTTTTTTACTCTACAGGACCCTAAAAATTTAGAATTTGAAAAAATATGAAATCTTTATTTTAAAACGCTTTCAAGAATTGAGGTCGTATGAATTTACAAGATATTTCAACCTTATGTGATTAAAATTTTAATATTACACTGTTGAAAGCTGCATTGAATTTGTTTATCTTTTCAAATGATACCAATTTAAAATTGTTGAATTGAAAACGCTAAATGTCCTTTGGTCTGAAAATTAAATTTTTTAGTTGATTCACTTAAAACCTGTTTGAAATTGAATAGTTCGACTAATATCTGTATATAGGTAAATTTGAGCCAAAATAGTTTCAAGAAATTTGACTTTCCAGGTGTTTTAATTTCAATTTTCCGGTCCATTTTCTCCTGTATACTCTAAGATATAAATTCATGATTGAAAAGTCTGATTAAAAAAAGAAAAAATTACAGATAATTTGCAGCCTTTCAACAGTTTTGCCTTGACGCACTGACCTTTTCTATCTTTTGATTGATTGGCTTTGAATAGAGATACATGGATGAAAATTTGAAGGATTATTTTCAGTTTAATCATCGATTTCGAGTGGGAGTCACACTATTGAAAAACACAGCTGCATCATTAGAAGCTTACAGATTAATGGTCGATTGAAATTAAGAGCTAAAAGTCTAATAATAATACTGAATATTAGTAAAGTAATATTGATTTGAAAAATTCAATAATGATACGACCTCTGATGATTGAAGACACTGATTCATGAGGGTATAAAACAATGGTTTGCATTCTCTCTTATTTGCTAAAAGTGGAATTACATTCCTGATAATTTAATTTATAGTCATGCGACTATGGTATTAGCGATCGATAATGATGCATTCATCAGGATTATTTTTCATGGAGTAATAACGAGCATTGCTATAGAAGTGGGTGGGATCGAAGATACTTCATCTCTCCGAACCTATCAATTTTTATTCACATGAATATTTTTCATCAAGCGAAGGGGTAATGGGATTATTCGTTTTATCGATTTCAAATTTATGAATCAGTTTGTGAAACCGTGAATTTGTTCACTTTTTCTTTGATTGTTAAATTTTTATTTCCTTATTCATAATCAGAGAACAATTAAATGGATTTTATGTAAAATGTTCGAATACTTTTTTAAAAATCTTCACGTGGCCTCGCTCGAAAATTGTATAAAGTGAGAAAAAATATTTACTCCAGTATATTGTGAAATCTTAAATGCGACTGGACAAAATTGAGATAAATTCTCGTTGGCTTATGAGAAAAGAATAGTCGATCTATCATTTTTGATGAAATTGCAGTTATATGAGATAATTTATTGACGATCATTTAAAAAAATATGAACGAATTGTAAAATGTTTTATTTTCATTAATAATATTGAAAAAACTGTATGCTATTTATATTAAATTGAAGAAAAATGATATTGCTTATAATTGTGAGATACTGCTTTCTCAAAGGACATCATCATGACTGACTATTCCGGCCTGTGACTACTGGCATGTTTACTTATACCAAATATTTTTTTAGTGAGTACCGAAATATTCTATTGCTATTATTGTTTGTACGGCTATTGAGCAGAATTAATGAATTTTATTACATATTTAATTCAATTGTTATAAAGAATTGCCCCGCAATCGCGAGGAAGCGTTTAGAATTTACGGGCAGTAACTGCATCAGTGAGTCAGACATATCGGCCAAAGGCGTGGCTGCGGACCTCTCCGTATGGAGAGGGCTTTGGGGTTACGCATAAGCTTATAAGGGGACGCAATGGGAGTATCCAAGCGTCAGGGGCACTTCAGGCCTTAGCCGTAATAATAATAATAATAATAATTTAAACAATTTATTTTAGAAAATATTCCACTGCAGCAGTTTCTTGTAAACAAATGAATTTGTCAGTTGTATGTAATGCTTTGATTCAGCTTCGGACCAACAATGATACTGTGAAATTTATTTATTTTTTCAATTTATATTAAAATAAATCCAAAATAGTCCAAGCGGTATACTAAAGTTATTGAAAGTTTTGTTCTTAAATCTAAGCTAAAGAGAATTTTTTTTTAAAGGAATCGTTTTGCAGCAGACTTCACCTAATTTCGCAGTCAAATGATTATGTTTGTGTAAAAAAGATAATCAAGTGGTTAAAATTAAAACAGGCAAGAAGACAATGCTTTTGTTTCAACGAAACTTTTTCCCTGATTAAACAGCTTTGCTCTGAAAACTTTTTTCGTATCTCGCTTATTAAAAAAAAATCCAATTTCATGCTTTTGTAACAATTTGAACGAAATTGAAGTGTTCTGCTCTTGGACTAAAACGGTTCCAAAGTAACATTTTTGTAAGCCGAAGTTGGAACATAAAGTCGCGGACAATATTGTCAAAACTACACTGAGAAAAGTGTATTGTTTAATAAACAAAACAGTTTTTTCAGTTAACCTTTAGAGGTTAATTACTCGGATTTTTGGTATACATTAGATTGCAAGATTGCAAGATTGCATCGGATTGCAAAAGATTTAATGGGATTGCAAGAGATTTCATACATGTGACTGAAACATATTGCATGAAACTGCAACAGATTCCATGGATTATAGGAAATGCATTACAGAATATGATTATATAGAAATCGATTATGGGATAATCAGCATTGCAATAACCAATGTAAAATATTGAAAGAATTGATGTAAAAAGTAGGGATACTACGAAGGAACGATTTATTTCAGACCAGTCAGAATCTTATATAAAAGTACACAAAAATAGCGATTCTACACAGATAAACTTGATACACCTAAAATTTCTGAATTTTCTTCATATCTTTAAAATCGCTTAAAATTCGATTGAAATCCGTAAGAATCTTTTGGAGTCTCTTGAAACCCCTTGATACCTTTGGGAATATTTTCAAATCCCTTAAGTTTTGTGCAATTTTTTAAAATTATTTGAAATCTTTGTAAATCCTACAAAATTCTTTGACATCCCTTGAAACTTTGAAATTATTTGAAAATCATGAAAATCCATTGGAATAAGTAGAAATCATTCAAAATCCCTTGTTCATAGATTAAATTAAACTTATTCATTAAAGTTCTCTGAAAAATCGTTTAAATCTCTAGAAATCATTGGAATATCTTTGAAACCCTTGGAGATTTGATAACATCCTTTAAATTTTTTGAAAGTCCTTGAAATACCTTAGAATCCAACGAATTCTTTGGAATCGCTTAGAATCCCGGTAAATTTCATTTCATTTCATTTATTTTCCAAAGTTCTCTAGAAGTCTCTAAAAATCTTTAGAAATCCCTTTAAATCCCCGGAAATATTTGGAAATCTCTGAAATCCTCTAAAATCCCTTGAAATGTTTTGAAATCTTACGAAGCTCCTTAAAATCCGTGGAAATGTTTTTAAAGCCCTTGAAAACCGATAAAATCCTTCAAAATTAGTTGAAATGTCTGAAAATCCCATAAAGCCCCTTTAAAAGCCCTAAAATCCGTGGATATACCTTGAAATCTGCTCAAATCATTTGGATTCCCTTAAAATCCTTGGAAATTCTCTAGAATTCCTTGAAAATTATTGGAATCCATTGATGTATTTGAAATCTTTTAACTCTTTTCGAATTCTGTAAAATTCCTTGAAATATGTGGAACCCTGTGAAATCTCTTGAAATAATAAATAAATAAATAATAAATAATAAAACAATAAATGGAGACTCGGCAGAAAGAACGTTGGTTCAACAAAAGTCTTGTGTCCATGGAGTTCTATAGAGCTGTTCTTTTTTAAAACTGTTTTTCTATTCCGAAGAAGCGCTGCAATCATCAAAATGTCGACAAAAATGTGGAAATTGATTTTTTATTAAAATATCAAAATGGTCGCAGTTATTCACTTCGTATCAAACTCAACATCCAAAATGTCCATTTCTAAATCTAACTTACAATTAGAACTTTTGAACGTAGGTATAAAAAGAAAACTGAATCTATCAGAATACCAAGGAGAAAAGAGTTAAAGTGCTAGAGAGGCTGGAAAAACTTAAATTAATAAAAAGATAACAGAAGTGCTATTATTAGTTAAACATCCAGAGTGAATAATATTGAACATATTATTTTTAAAAGGAAGGATAATTATTTAAAAAATTTTCCGAATTCAGTTTCAGAATTATTTTCGATACTTAAGCAAATGCAATATTCTGTTTTCATCCATCATCAAAATTCGAGATTGAGATTGATGTGAAGTAAATAAGCTTGACTATTTTGACATTTCTCTCCAAATTCAATTTTCGGATTTTCGTTGACACTGTAGCGATCGCAGCGCTTCCACGGAGTAGAATAACAGTTAAAAGAAAAGAATAACTCTATAGAACTCTATGGACACAAAACTTGTGTTGATCCAACGTTCTTTCTGCCGAGGCTTCGAATAATAAATCAATAATCTAATTTTATCTAATTTCTAATTCTAGTTTGATCAAAAAGATAGTGATTTCTTATAACGGTTTTTTTCAATGATTTGATAAAATCCTGAGGAAAATCATCATAGACCTATACTGAATTTCCTATAATATTTCTTCATGAGGGGGGATTACAAGGTATTGTGAATGATTCCATGGGATTGCAAATGATTGCATGGGGTTGCATGAGATTTTGCGGGATCGCATGCAGATTGAAGTGCATGGGTTCGCACGAAATTTGATGAAGATCGGTCGAAATTTTATAGAGGTTGCAAGAGATTGTAAAGGATTTCATGGGATTGCAAGGAATTATAGAGGATCGCATGGGATCGCATCGAGATTGCATGGGATTGTAAGGGATTGCATGAGATTACGAAGAATTATAAAGGATTGCATAAGATTGCATGGAGATTGCATGGTATTGTAAAGAATTGGATTAGATTACGAGGAATTATAAAGGATTGCATGGTGATCGCATGGGATTGTGTGAGACTGCATGGGATTGCACTGAAGTTACGTGCCATTGTAGAGGATTGCATGGAATTACAAGGGTTCATAAAAGATTGCATGGGATTACAAAAAATCACAAAGTATTGCATGAGATTGCATCGAGATTGCATGAGATCGCATTGAGATTGCATGGTATCGTGAAGGATTGCATGAGATTACAAGAAATTATAAAGGATTGCATGAGATTACATGGTATTCTAAAGGATTGCATGGAATTACAAGGGATTATAAAGAATTGCATGGGATCACAAGAATAATGAAGGATTGCATGGAATTACAAGAAATTATGAAGGATTGCATGGGATTGCAACGAGATTGCATGGGATCACATCGAGATTGCATGGGATCACATCGAGATTGCATGGTATTGTAAAGGATTGCATGAGATTACAAGAAATTATAAAGGATTGCATAAGATTACATGGTATTCTAAAGGATAAAATTGAATTACAAGGGATTGCATGGAATTACAAGGGATTATAAAGGATTGCTTGGGATGACAAATTACAAAGGATTGCGTGGGATTGCATCAAGATTGCATGGGATCGCATTGAGATTGCATGAGATCGCATGGAGATTGCTTGGTATTGTGAAGGATTGCATAAGACTGCATGCTATTCTAAAGGATTGCATGGAATCACAAGGGATTGTAAAGGATTGCATGGGATTGCATGATATTGCATTGGATTGCACGAGATTGCATAAGATTGCACGAGATTGCATAAGATTGCAAAAAGAGTGTACACCAGAGTGCAAGAGTAATTAACCTCTCGGTGTACTGCATTGCATATGCTGGTCCTTAGCGACTAGCCCAACCCTTAATAAAGTATTATATTGAAGAGTAGGATTGGCCGGGTACTATTGTGATGTCGACGCATGATGACGGGTCATGTTGACTCGTGACGTCACTGGTGTCTCTTTCGTTTCCCCGCTATTTGTGTCGTCACTCACTATATAATCCGCGGCGAATGACGAAGAGGGAAGAGGGGCGGGTGGGGTTGATGGTCGGACCACGGGCAAAGGATGAATGAAGCCAGGGTTTTGGAGCTCTTCCAGCCAAGGGGCATGGATGCGGAGGGTTGGGGTGAGGGCTTACAGTTGTCCGTGGTGGGAGTCGTTGGGAGAGGCGCAGCCGGGAGCTCACAAGTTCTGACGTCACTGCTCAAGGCCGAAGTGCGATCGTTATGGTTGCTGCTCTTGTTGCCACTACTGCCTATCTTTTATCTTTTATCTTTTGTCTTTCGGCTTTCGTTTGTGTTTTGTCTTCTGGAGCCGTTTTTCGGCTCAATTCCTCCAAAGACGGAATATCCTAGACCATAGATCCTAGACATAAGATCAGTTATTGATCTGGAGAATTAATTCTAGGTAGGATATTTCAATTTGGTTATGAAATTTGACGGATAATTAGTCAAATTAAAATAACGTGTAGTGAAATTAATACAGGGAGAAAAAATTACCATTGAATCAAGGAAATATTGGTAAGAATACAGACGATATAATGTTTCCTTGATTCAATGCTAATTTTTTCCCGTGATAGCTGACTTCTTGCTTTCATAGATAGTGGAAATTAAATAATTTAAAAGCTACACTTCCTGATCAGTTTGATGTGTTTTAGATTACTATATTGTAGGTAGAAGAGTTCAGACTTATACGTTATTAATTTCTTGAAAACAAATAAAAGCTTGTTATTATTTTTTTTAAGTGAAAGAAGCCTACTTTCCAGATAATCAGGAATTAGGATATTCACGAATCGTGATGTTCAAATATTTTTTATTTATACACTAACAAGAATATTTTTGCTGACCCGAATTGGGGACATCTGTAATAATCTTAAGTAATTTTTTGCGTTTTTCTGTTCTTCGGCAATTATTGCATATATATTTCAATGACGTTATCATCAATTTGAAATCATCTTATAATAACTTTGACACGCCGAAATTTGAAATTCTACAATTATTCTTGTCTGTATTTAAAATTTTCAAAAATTTCACGATTTGAGTTGAAAACTGTTCGACTCTGAAAGCCAATTAATAATATACAAATACAAAACAAGATTATTATGATTCAAATTTTGAATTTTACGGTTTAATCACTTCCAAAAACAATAATTTGAGAGACATTGCGTTTGAAATGGAAAATTAGAAAGCTCCGTTAAAATATTCTGTTTTTAATACTTTTTCAGAATTTTTCAAGTACGCAGGATTTCAATTTGAAATTACTATGTAGTAAAATAGTTAAATTTCAAGTA
This sequence comes from Melikaiella ostensackeni, assembly GCA_032362435.1. Lineage (NCBI taxonomy): Eukaryota > Metazoa > Arthropoda > Insecta > Hymenoptera > Cynipidae > Melikaiella > Melikaiella ostensackeni. Next base: position 13,240,675 of record JAUMHM010000050.1, on the reverse strand, counting down.
TGTATCAATATTAAATTAGTCATTCTGAATGTTTCATTCCGACATTTTTAATTTTGATATTGTTCGTTCCCATTTCGTGTGTACAATTTTTAAAGTTTCATCTTCAATGCGGCAAATTTTTATTGATCTAAATATAAAACACTTAATTGTGGAGAAAGAAATGGAAATTGTTAATTTTTACGTTTTGAAAGCTGTGAATTAAACATTTTAAAGGATATAAATTTGATATTGTATAATTTTTCAGCACTTTAAATTCAAAATTTTTCAATATTAAACGCCCTAAATTTCAAAATGATCCGCTTTTAAGTTGTAAAATTGATATTTTATAACTTATATTTTTATTAACTTTTAAAGTAATTTTGGATCGCCCTTATGAAAAAAAATTATAGAAAATTTAGTATAGGTCTATAATGATTTTTCTATATTTTTTCGTGATTATAGGAACTATTATAGAAAAATCAGTATAGAAATAACCAATATTAAAATATTGAAAGAATAATTGCAGAAATTAGAAAAGCTGTAAATAAATTATTTATTTCGAACTACTGCCCAGTGGGCTGAAAGGCCAAAAACTAGCGAAAATTCAAGATTTTTTTTGGATTTGTATGAAACTTGGTATGACGGGGCTTTTGAGGTCGAAAGTTACAAATTCAAAATGGCGGTCAAAATTTTTTAATTTCTATAATTTGTCTGAAACTTGGTACAAGGGAGTTTTCGAGATTGCTGATTTCGTTTTTGATGTCAAAAGTTACAAATTCAGGATGACGGATCCAATATAACAGCCAAAATTTAAATTTTATACAGATCCGCCTAAAGCTTGGCACAAGGGTTTTTTTTTAGGACGCTGATTTCGAATTTGACGTGACAAATTACAAATCAAAAATGGCGGATCTAATTTGGTGGCTGAAATGTCAAGATTTTTACATATTCTCCTGAAACTTGGTACAAGGAAATTTTTGAGGTGGCTAATTTCGACTTTGACGTCAAAAATTACAAACTCAAAATGGCGGATCTAATATGGTGGCCAACATGTTGAAATTTTTACATCTTTGTCTAAAAATTGGTACTGTTGTTTTTCTGGAAATCCATTTTCAATCTCAAACAATCGAAATTTTCACTTTTTTGAAAATGAAGCGAGATATGGATAAAAATGAAGAGAGAAAAATTGTTTCCTGGAAAAATTGCAACAAAAAGACCACCTTAATGATTTTTATTCCAACTTCGTTTTTTTTTAAAACTTGCTTTTTCGATTTTAAGATGTAAAAATTCGTTTTTCACTGTCTTATAGCTGAGAAAAAAATTAAAAAAGATAATATTATATTTGAATTGTCTGAACATATTTTTTTATTCCAAAAATGTTATCAGCTTATGATAAAAACTTTTTAGTATTAAAAAGCATATGGATCTAAGTACACTCCTAGCTTTTCTGCTTAAGATAATTATATCAGGAACAAGAAATAAGAAAAGAAATTTATGATGGAATCGAAAAATCAAGTCTTCTAAAAAAACGGAGTGAGATTCAAAATAATGAAGGGCGTCATTCTGTTGCAATTTTTTCCAGGAAAAATTTTGCATTCTTAACTCTTTTCCATACCTCTCTTCGTTTTCTAGGAAAACTGGAAATGTCGATTTTTTGAAATTAAATATGAATTTTTTCAAAAACGGCCCCGGCGGAGATTTTGTTTTTTATTGAAAAATCAAGACATCCTAGAAACAAAATCAAGGAAAATATTCTTGGTGATCGCACCTTTGGGTTGAAGACATTTCAACAGAACTGTGCGGTTCATCTAATGCGAGCCACGTGCGCGCTTAACTACATTTGCTAATATCTTCGTTAAATGTCAAAGGTAGCAAAAGGCGGCAAATAATTTGTTATCATCATGATGAAACTTTTAGAACCATAAAACTTCAGACACGATGTGAAACCTCGGGGAACTTTTGACTTAAAAAATGCCTATATTGTACATTTTTTAAATGCATGAATAGAGTGAGGGAATTCAAAACCTAGCTAATATTCGTATTTCTTACTTAAATCTTATTAATTTATGACCACTCAAATGAGAAAAAAAATTGCAACATTCGAATTCATAATCTTATGAACAAGTTTTTTGAACCGATTTCATAAAGAACTGAAATTAAGGGGCTAGACTAGTTTCTCACTTTCAAAAAAATCGATTTTTTTTGTTTGCATTTTTTGATATTTTAACATTTAAAGAATGATATCCCAAAATGTTAGAGTGGGATCTCAAATATTATCGAAATGGCAGGCTGCTCAAGCGAAGCCGCTCGGCAGCCAGGTAGTCGATCTTCGCCGGCGGGCCGGGACTTTGGCTACCTGGGCTCGATTCAGGCTCTTACACATTTAAACGACTTTTTGAGGAAGATGAAGGTAAATTGTATGGGCCTGGAATAGCAGAATAGCTGTAAGTATGATAAATATACTTTTGTAACATAAAAATCAGTAAACTTTAAAAGAGTTTTTCTCGAAACTACGTTTTCCAGAATGGCTGCAGCACTAACTCGCGAACTAATCGATGAATCGATTCGAAATTTTTAGGCTATATTCAGTACATCTTTTCACATACCATGAACTAGGATCTCTTTGATCCGTTGAAAAGTGCAAATTTGCAATGCAAAAAAACGGACGTTTTTTTTTTGCAAAATTCGAAACTTTTTTTCAAAACGCCGCCATTTTGGCAATTTTCAATATTTTTCAAAAATCCTAATTTCTTGGTATGCAGAATGTCATCTGGTTTAACGCTTTTTTCATTTTTTTCGTTTTCAGGCATTCTGACGTCATTTACAAATGCAGCCGTTTTGCTACTTTTTCTTATGGACCTCCAAGAAAAGGCTTATATTTCGGCTATAACTTCATATTTCAATGTGAAAAAATTTGTAGAAATATATTAAATGATGCTCAATACAGTCCAAAAAATCTCATAACATTTCGTTGTATAGTTTTTTTTTCATCCCAGAAAATCGACCCCATTTTTAGTACTTGAAACTACTCTTGCCCCTTTAAAGAAAAAATCATTTCTTTAAATCATAGCGTTCTAAAATAAAGAGGACATGACAAAAGATCATGAAATTCGGAAAAAATGTCTTTAACTCATCTACATTATGAAAAGTAAGTCTTTCATCAAAAATTTTGAAGTTGGTTTTTGGCCACTTTTCGGTGTCTCTCAGCTCGCTGTGCACTCATATGAAAGTACGTAAAAATTATGATGTTTATGAGAATTAAGCACATTTTAAAGAGCTCTCTTCAAATAGGCTATAATGAAACTTAAATACTATCAGTATATTTTTGCAACATATTATTTTCAAAGATGATAAATATATATGACACATATGTGTCATACATTTTTATTAACTTTTTTTGAACATTTTTGGCCTAGATCATAACTAATCAATATTTATTAGTGATGATCTAGGAAAGAAATGGTCAAGAAAGTTAATTAACTTCAATATATTGTAAAAATCTAATTTCTGCACTCAGGGGTGGTTTTTTAAGGTAAATGTATAATAGGTTTAGGAGGGTAAAAATCACAAAGTTTATGAATTTAAATTTGAAACTCTACAATTCTAGACATTTAAATACAAATATTGGCTTTCGAAAAAAATTAAAATCAGCAAATTTATTTATACGGGCTTACAGATCGAAATATTCAAAACCTACAGTACGTAAATGTAAAACTATAAAATTTTGGACATCTCGGGTTCAAATTGATTATTTAACTAAGCCTTGGTTTTGATTATTTTTTTTCACTATAAAGTATAATTATATTCAAATGATAAAATTTTAAAAATAACATTTCATTTTACACTTACTTATGTATGTCTAAACTTTAAATAATAAAACAAACTAATTTAGAGAAGCAGGAATGAAAAACAAAAGTATCTCAGCGAACCAACTTCATGCTGCGAACGGAATTAATTACTATTATTAATAATATTATTAATATTATTATTAATATTATATATTGTGCTGAAATTTTGGAGAATAGTTTGAAAATATAAGGGCAAGTCTGTCTGGCCTATTTGAATTTTTGTTTTGTTGAAATAGTCCAATTTTAATTACTTTTTACTCGGAATGTAACTGAGAACAGGGCTTTAATGCCCTGCCTAAAACTCATTTGTTAACATTGAATTATTTTTAAAATATAGGAACTCAAATGGGCCAGACAGACGTGTCCTTATATATTTTGAACCATTTCTCGAAAGTTCAGCAGAATTTTCAGATTTTTCAAATTATAAAGCCGCAGAATATAATAGTATGTAATTTATCACGTAACAGTCTGGTACATGTCCTTAAACACCACCAATTAACGTTGCTCAATTTTGTGAAATAGTGCTTTCGCAGAGAGTTTTGATGACGTCACATAGTGGGACAAAACGGGATTTTTCTGGATAAGCCAGTCTACAGATCACAATTTTTATCCGATCTAGATATTCTTTTTTTAGAATTAAAGCTGATTAAATTCCGCAGAGATTTTTCAAAGCGGATTTTTCAATTTCTGTTCTCTCAAAAAACTGTGTGAAGAAGAAAAGTGGAAAAAGGTATTGTCAACAGAATCATTTTTAACTTGCAAAAAATAATATGTATGGAGTTAGAGTCGATCAAAATGAATGCAAATGCACTGAAGGAACATAAATAGTCGATGTTATAATAAAGTTACATGTTATAAACAAGTTTGATATATAATTACAGTAATCTGAGATTTTCTTGCGGGAAAAAATTGTTCTTACATGGAATTACTGAAATACGTCATGAACATTTTAACTAGTTGTGAAAATTGCCATAAATCAACAACTGATATTGTTATGAACATATTATGTGAACAAATATTTGACATTGCTGCTTATTATAGACAATATTATCAGAAGACAGTATAAAAAATGCTATTTATTTTCAACAAGTAATTATCGTCACTAGTAAAACTTTCATAACAAATTGCAGTAATTTTTGTCATGAAAGATTTTTCCTGTGCGAAAATTAAAGTATTCGTTTATATAATTTGTTTATAACAATATAAGTTGCCTTGTGTTGCTATAATTGAGTATTTCGTAATATATTTTATTTATTGCAATATATTATCCCATTTATTTATAGCATTTTCTTGTACCGGGTAAAATTTTAATAACGTATTGCAGTAATTTCAGGTGAGAAAGATTTTTCCCCCGTATGAAAATATCACACTCTGAATATTCGCTCATGAAATTTGTTTGTAACAATTAAGTTAATTGAAAGATTGCTTATTTATGTTTCCTTAGTGCATATTCATTCATTTTCATCGATTCTAATTCTATACAATTTATTTCTTGCAAGTTAAAAATGACTTTGTTAAAAATACCTCTTTTTCACTATTTTTCCTTGCACAGTTTTTTGTAAAAACATAAATTAAAAAATCCGCTTCGAGATGTCTCTAAAGAATTCAATCAGTTAAATTCTAAAAAAACGTCCAACTCGGATGAAAATTGTGACCTGCACACGGTGGGATAGAAATTCAAAAAATTTGCCAAAAGTTAAGATTTCGACGGATTCGTATGAAACTTGATAGAAGGGGGTTCTTAAGGTCGCTGATTTCGAATTTGATGTCGAAAATCACAAATCCAAAATAGCGGGTTCCATATAGCGGCCAAAAGTTCCAAATTTTTGCATATTTTTGTGAAGCTTGGTATGAGGGGGATTTTGAGGTCGCTGATTTCGAATTTGACGTTCTTGATCATGAACATTTGTCATTGGTTATTATTTGTTCATTATATGAACAAATTATATAAACAAATTCACAGTGACGGCATTTATACACAGAAAAAAGCTGGGCTCATTTTGAGTCGGATATTGACCCTTAATTGAGATGCAGCATTTTTTAGACAAAAGGATTGAAACTAAGTTGTTAAAAAAAAACAAAATTACGTGAAGTTGCCCCGGTATCGGCTAAAGTAAGACCTGAAAAAATGAGACGCAGCAAAAGTAAGGCTAGCTTTTCTCTGTGTAAGGAAAAAGAAATTATTTTTTCTTTTCATTTCACTCAAAGTATGTTGCCAGTGATGTTCCGTGAGGAAAAGTTGTCATTTGATATTTTCTCCTCATTTTATGAACTTATTACATAAACAAATGCACAGTATCGGCATTTATGAGGAGAAGGAAATCGTTTTTTCTCTTCATTCTCTTCAAATTATGTTACCAGTAATGTTATACAAGAAAATGCACAATTCCTGCATTTCGGGGCAGAAGAAAATTGTGTTTTTTTTCTAATTGTCTTTAAATTGTATTGCTAGTGGTGTTTAGGGATCATTTTTTATTTTGCTTGCCGTGAAACAATATAGCTCGGTAGAAATGAAGTCAAGGTTCTAACAGAAATGTTTACAAGAGATGAAAACCTTGGCTATAACAAACATAAGATAGGGCTCGTAGATAGCCCTCTCTGTCGCATGTGTCGAAAGGATGATGAGACAGTGACTCATATCCTTTGTTACTGCCCCGTAATTGCAGGGAAACGTCTGACACGAGCAGTAAGTGCGTCAGTGAGTCAGACATGGCGGCCAAGAGCGTGGCTGCGGTCCTCTCCGTATGGAGAGAGCTTTGGGGTCACGCATATGCCTACAAGGGGACGCAACGGGACTACCCAAGCGTCAGGCGTTCTTTTGGTCTCAACCCTAACAATAATAATAATAATAATATATAGTCGGTTTATAAAATGAACCAATAATATCGGATGACAAATTTTCATGATCAACTATCACCTTATCGGTAAAAGCAAGTAACTTTAATGATGAAATAAACTTTAGAAAAAAACAATCCATAATATTGTGTATTTGTTAATAACAAGTATGAATTACAGGTCAACAAATTTTCCATCTTTAAAACACCCACGTGCATTAAATTCGAGCGATGCGGGGCATAGTAAAATTTTTTAAGAAAGTTAAACAAGAAAATTTAAAAAATTAATTTTTTTCGTTATTTGCATTAACATAAAAGTTTAAATAAACAAAAATTCAAAAATCGGCCTACACGGATCTCTTTAAAATTGTTTGTTAAATTTATCTAAAAAAATCTGAAATTGGTGAAGAATTGCGGTCTAAAAGTTATTTTGAACCTCGATTTTTAATTTCACCAAACTGTGCCGCGCACAGTGGGGCAAAAAAAGCTTCTGTGGGCAAATCAATTTTCAGACTGAGCTACTCATCCGAATAGGATTTAAAAAAAAATTAAAGTGTATAAAATTCCGCATCATTACAACAGGGGACATTTTTGAAAAATTTTCAAAACAAATTTTTATTCAATAAACAAAATGAAAATATATTTTTTTTTACTTTTCAAGTCTGCCATTTAGTCAAAAAAAAAAATTATTTCATTTTCACCAATGGCCTTTTGCTATGATAATTTGCAGTTGGACCATATTGTATATTGTTTAAATAAATTTAGTAAACAGAGGTATTGTTTGGCAATTTTTCAATACGTAAGCTTGATTTTTTCAGCAGAATCAATAACCATTATGTTGCCATTGTGTCTTGCTGTTACACTTTACACTTAAGCAATAATTGTGTATGGTTTAAACAAAATTTAATTAATAAATTAATTACTTGAGCATTTTTCAATATACAAATTTTGTTTTTGCAGCAGAATCAATTACAAACTTCTCATGGATAGTCTATTGTTATGACGATTCGCAGTCAAACAATAATTGTACATTATTTAGTAAAATTTCATAAACAAGTGTTTTTTTTGGTCTTTTATTAGTTGATAAGCTTCGTTTTTTTCAGCAGAGTCAACTGCCAGTATGTTGATGATGTCTTTTGCAGTTAAACTCGTACTTTGTAGTTTTACAATATTTTGTGTCTCAAGTTTCGAATTAGCTTTCATTGTTATCTGTGAGCAATAAATTACGAGTGCTTGAGCTTCTGGAAGCAAAGATCTTTCAATTTTTGAGAATTCCCACCTCAAACTTCCCAAAAATGGATCAGCAGAAGCTAACAAAAAGTGCAGGATGTACTCGTTTATGAAAGTTGGAGATGACTTTCTCGTACCGTTTACCCTGCACCTCTCTAAATCTTTTTTCCTTGCTTCTTGTGCCTCTCCTGATAATTGACCATAAGAACTATAAAAGAGTAAATGATTTTTGCGCCATGTGTGTAAATTTTGTGCATAGACGCACAGAAAAAACTAAGAGTAATTTTTACCCTGATTTTGGAGTAAAGATTACAGGCAACAAAATTTACCCCATGTGTGTAATCATTACCCTGACACCACGGTATTTTTCTGCTTTTACCTACGCGTGTAAGTAATATTTGAGAGCTCTTACAATTCGTCATGACCGCCTTGATGAAGTCGCACGTACCCAATTCGGCTGTTTCACTAACCGTCAGCTAACCTTACTTCATCGATCAAAGCTAGTGGCTTCCAATTTTCAAACGGTCGTGACGACTTTCATGAGAACAAAAGAAAGTTTACTCCCTACCGACGGTAATATTTGTGTTTTACCCATACGAGTAGATAAAAATACAAAGATACCTGCAACAAGATTTACCTTCACTTTTTTTTGTGCGCAGGCATGAAGTACCAACTCTACATTTGTATGTAAGGCTCTACAGTATCACTCGTAAACTTCTGGGAACATTCAGTGTTAATAGATTTACCGGATGCCAAAACTTGTAAAATTATATGCAAATTTCTTATTAGTTGCACATCAACACCGGTAATTTCACTGACCTTCTCGAAATTTTCGAAGAACTTCCGAGCCGTGTTTCCATCATTTGTGGAGTCATATCCTTGTTTCACCATGTCTACGATTATTCCAATTTGTTCTCGTAGTTCATTTTTAATCGTACGCTTTCGTATGTCATGGATTGTTTTCTGCTTCTTCGTTTTACACGCCCATTCTTGAAAGGATAAGCGATAAGAAAAGTGTAGAATGCATTTCGTGAGACGAATCCATGCATGCAATGTCTGTAATTCGTATTGAAATGCATCCACGTTTTCTTCCTTAGCCCGTATTATTTCTAAGTGTTTCATTTCAGAAAACTTTGCTCCACAAATAGTGCAACTGGAGCAAGAAGACGTTTCAGTGACGATTTGGCACACTTTACCATGAATCATGGTAGAAATAAGTTCATACTCGACAGAATAAGTAATTCCACTTAGATTGAATTTTCCCGGCTTCAGTTGCTTAATTTGTCTTTCAATGTTTTCTATTTCAGTTAAAATTTTGTCCTTTGTCTCTCGTTTGCAATGAAACAAAATAGGCAGACAAGAGTTTGGGGAGGAAGGTTGTGGATTTTGCAAGATTGTTGTAACATTATCTGCAGTTATGATAGTGAGAGGTACCATCGACATCGAAAAAAGTCTTGAGCTTGAAATCATTGCATTTTCAGATTTGTGTTGATATGGATGTAAGCTTCTGAGATGTTTGTCTCTCATCTTTGAGCTGTTTGTAGTTGATTCTGCTGAAAAAACAAAAATTTCTGTGTTGAAAAATGTTCAAATAATTAATTTGATAACTAAATTTGTTTGAACAATAAAAAATTGATGCCTTAGTGATTAACGAGTTTCTGCCTTGACGTGGATCATTTTTGGTGGAATAATTTTTTTTTTGACTGAATGGCAGTCGTGAAAATTGAAGAAATTTTTTTTCATTCCGTTTATTAGGTGAAAATTTTTTAAGAAAATTTTTCGAAAATGTTCTCCGTTGTAACGATGTGGAATTCAATACACTTTAATTTTGAAAAAAAGTCCAAATCGGATGAGAATATGAGTTCGAAATCTGTATTGTCCGTAGACGCCTTTTTTAAAGCCACTGTGCGGCGCACAGTGGTCCACGAAGCCCAAAAAGCTGGTCGAAAGTCGATATTTGAACTTTAAAATTAAAAACAAAAAAATTGATTAATATACTAAGCAATACCTAATCATAAAAGCAAAAAAATGACATTTAATTATTTTTTCATTATTTTTAAACCCATGAAAGTTCCGCAACTTCAAAAATCGATTTCTATGTATTATCCATTACTAAGTTTGAG
>JAUMHM010000050.1:13177984-13200117 GCA_032362435.1 Melikaiella ostensackeni | reverse complement strand
GTGAATAGATAGATGTTCCTTCACTCCTGTAATAAAGATATAGGGTAGACAAGTCAGAGTAGGAAACTTTCATAAGATATTGTACTTGACTCTAATGAGCCGGAAAAATGGGTAGTCAAAAAGTCCATTTTTGAATTGTGAACTTTTTGGGTGCTCTTTTTTAGCACACCAAAAATTATCATAAGAAAGTAGATTTTATTTCGATCTTATGAATTATTTTTCAGTAATACTTTTCCCATTCTTATGAATATAGAACTTTTATATCACAAATTGTGATGGATACGTTGTTGAAATTAAAATGTTTCTTGATTTTACAAAATGAACTGCTTAATCTTCTATTTTAAATTTAAAGCTTTAGAATTTAGGTGCTTGCACAAAATTAAAAAATTTAATGCTTGGACTATTTCTGACCCATTTTTGAAATAAGTGTGAAATTACCCTTCGGGCAGAATAGCTGCAGATTCAAACGCAAAATAATGTAAAATTTTACGATTTTCTCATATTATTATCAGATTAGTTTTGATTTACCCTAATCCATGAAGTTTTATTCTTCACCTGAAAAACAACCCATTAGCCATAACGTCACATTGTGGCAGCTCTCATTTGGGAAAAATTTCGAGTCCACATCAAACTGGAAGAAATGCAGTAAGTCAAATTGCCGTGAGTTACATTTTTGAAATGTCACATTTGCGGCAACTCACATTGTGGAATCTCTCATTTGCGACAAATTTCAAGTCCTCATCAAAATGACAAAAATGTGACAAGTCACATTGTGGCCAGGTCGAATTTTTTAGTTAACAAATTTTTCTTTGATTACGACGCATAACATTCCTCTGCGATCTTTGGAGTAATTTTATTTGATTTGTGTTGAATTGTTCTTAATAAGAAATCCTAGAGAAGTACGAATTTTACTGATTCACCAGTGATAAGTCAAAATACTGATTCAACCAATGACAATTTCACGGGTTCAGTTTAAGAGAGTTGCAATATGAGTTGCCGCAAATGCCACAATGTGACTTGTCGCATTTTTGCCCTTTTAATGTGAACTTAAAGTTTTCACCAAATGAGAGATTCACAATGTGTTTTGTCGCATTCTTTCCAGTTTGATATGGATTTGAAATCTTTTCTGAATGAGATATGTCACAATGTGACGTGACATTTTGAACACGTGATTTGCCCCAACTGTGACATGCCGCAAATGTGACATTTTTAAAATGTGACATGCCTTAATGTGGTTTGCCGCTTGTCACTTGACCCGATTTCGTTAAATCTTAGTCCTTATTAGTATATAAGTCCTCGTTTTTACATATTCTCTCGTTTTCACAAATTCCGGTAATACCCACTATATATCTTGTTTTTACACGCATCTTTAATTTATCACCCCTTGGCCAATTTACATTCTCACATCAAAGTTTGCCTTCCTAAAGCTAATTTTCAACTTCATGCGACAAGCACGTAGGTACTAAACCCACGCTCTCCTCAACTCTACACAACTCAAGGCTTATAATTACGAAAACAGTATAAGTATAATAAACAAATGTAAAATTTTTCTATTTTTAGAGTTTTTTCTCTAACAGAATTTACAAAATTGTTTACTTTATGAATAATGTTATAAAAAAATTCATTGTTTGGCATTGGATCTTACCAAATCAGTTTTAGTCGAAGAGATATAGTTGTTGCAAAAAATCGTGTCTGATGCACGTGCGTTCAGGCTACTGCTACTCGTGTGATTGCAGCATTTGCCTTCAGTTCATGCCGCAAGTTTTACGCTCGTCGGCAATTGCCTACTTTGCGCACTTGTATCACAATTAGCTGTTCTTGTTTACCTAAACCAATGCATCTTTTAGACGTATTTCTTCACTATTTTTATCACTCAAATTTCTAGAATCCCTTTAAACCAGAGTACGGTATATTTTCATTTAAATATCTCCGTGTGTAAATTTTGAGTTGGTCCCCGCCAGGCTCACCCTTATTTTGTTTGTTTTATATTTTGCTTGACTTTATTGCGACTGAATCTCACATATGTATTTTCTGCATCTTCGTTTTTTAAAGTAATTTTTTGGTTTATTCTCAACCTGATGAGCGAATTCAAAAATTTGTTTGTCACGATCAGCGGAATTCGTATAAGACATCTAGAGGCTCAAAAGTAAAAAATAGACCCACTTTTTATCGCCCCTTATGTCTTTTTAATGTATCTTCCCTTGGCTACTACATTTTCATATCCAATTTGTCCTTCGTAAAACCATTTTCTCAAAACCAGTTGTTCTTCCCATGGGAATAGCACATATAATCTGGATCCGTCATGCTCAATTCTTATCTCAACTAAACTCTACTCGTCCATCCCTCTGTTTTTACTTTCGTCGAAATCTTACCAGACGCACATATGAATATGCATTTTTACTCATAAATACATCACTTCTTTCATTTAGCTTTTCATTCCTCATAATGTTTGATTTGATTTGAACTTCATTAGGCGATAACCGAATTTTTACAAAAAGTAAACCTATAGCAGGCTGTATTTGGTTAAATAGCAGTTTTTAACAGTTCAGTGGCGTAACCATGAAAAGAAGTTATAATTTTTAGTTACAAATTAACCGTTCTTTGACTATTATACCTCAAACATGCTTCACCTATAGTTAAGCCTTGTATTCAATATTCTTTGTTGAAATGTGTATGAAGTATGGAATTGTCTCATTTCTCAAACAACTTCTATAATACTTTTACAAGTCGGTGATTGATTTTGCTCATCCCCTCGAAATCTTACCCAAAAAGATTGTTTACCTGAGAAGACCATCTCCTTAAATATGTATCTCTTTCATCCTTGGGATGTGGAAGATGAGTGATTTATACATCTCCTTTCAACCTCGCTATTACAAGCTTTAAATCCACCCCTTTCTATAAAGACCTTACACATCTGTTTACCTTCACTTGGCCACTCTACCTTCTTATATCCAATTTTGCCTTCCCATAGCCAATTTACTTCCCAAAGCCAATTTTGCTTTCTATGCGAAAAGCACATACAAACTAACCCCGTCATCCTGAACTCAACACATCCCTTCAACCCATCTGTCTGCTCTTACTCTCGTCGGAATCTTACCAAGAGGCTTGTTCTAGAGGAAAAATCCTCGAGAACCCCCAAGCAACCCAACGTAGCGCCTGAACGTCTCCCACACCGAGCCTCTAGTTTTATGAATGTAGCCGTAGCACACGTAGTTAGGCAACCACAACACGATCCGTGCGGGAGAGTATCTCGACGCTGGGTGCTGCGGGGGTGGCTTCGAGTGAAGGAGAGGTCGGAGGGATGGTTTTACTGCCACCACCCGAGTGGGGGTTGAATGTAGGGGGATGTGCGCCGTATTAAAATGGTGCTTTGTGCCGCGCAGCGTGGGAGTTAGTTCTGGTGAGGGCGCCAGCCGGCTCACTCGCTAAACTAACCCACCGCCCCAGCCCTCCAGCCCCCGTCCTCTCGAGCCAAAGAAGCAACCTCCACGGTCGCCACCTCCTCTCGGCGCTGATTCCGCCACCGCTATACGGCTCCAGCCGCTCCAGCCCAGCTGCACACTCCTAGAAGCTAACCGTCATCCGTAACCGGTAGACACACGGCAAGACACCACGAAGAGATCAGTCGGTGGTCATACGGTCACGCAGTTTTTCCCTACAATGCTAAACTAAAGTGTATCAACTCCCTCATCTCCTCAGTTTTTACTCCGGTCACAATACCTCCGGTCAAATTGTTCCGGTTTTTTTCCTACTCCATCCGGTCAATTTCTTCAGTGGACAACACCATCTTTGGTTACTTTTTTGTCAAGAGAAGGCTCACCATGATTCCGCTCCGTCCAGCCATGGGACTTTTGCCGCCGATGTCGCCGTCGCTTCCGTCAATGATTGCCGAAAGGGTGTGAGCACACACGACGTCAGCACAGTACATTTTTGCACGCACACCTGTTCCCCGCACCTTCTGTCTCTCTATTCTCTCTCTCTTTCTCTCTCTCTTTTCTCTCTCTCCCTCTTCAAGTTGGCCCTTGCCAAAAATCATTCGTGACTCCTTTCTGACTACTCGTTCAAGATATCGGTATAGCGCCGAAGATTTGTAAAGTGTGACAAGTTTTGCACCCACTTACTGTGAAATTGCTTCGGGAGTTTGTGTTTTCAAGTGCGAAGTGAAGAGTGTCTGAAGAGGAATCTAGAGCGAGAGAGAAAGCAAGAGAGAAAGAGAGGGAGAGAGAGAGAGCACGAGAGAAAGGAGATAGTGTTGTTGCGATAATAATAAAAAAGAAAGATTGCGGTTCTGATGAAAGGGTTGGTCCATGGTAAAATAGTATCGTGGAGGCGGATAAAAGAAGGGCGCGAGTAAAAAACAGAGGGAAAGGAGAATAAGACGAAGGAGAAGACGGGGAAGAAAAGAAGAAGGTGGAGGTGGAGGAGGTGGACGGAAAAATCAGGCACTGCAAGTCCAGAAGCAAGTATTCCCATAACGGCACCGAGAACTTGTACTCTTGTTACCGTAACTGCATTCGCGTTATCGAAACTGTTTGTTAAATTGCCGACGCGACTGACTGTTACACATTTTTTGCGACCGACTATTTTTTACGTACCTTTTGGAGCACCTGTTGATACTCTACTATATATTACGAAGCACTCTATAAACCAAAGTCACTCGAAAGCACCTGATCTAGGAAGAATTTGCACGTTTGTGCTCCTCTTGTTGTTATCGTTGTCATCGTTGTTCCCCAAGGTTCTCATAGGTGTTAATCGACTTTGAAAAACTTAAGATATTTCGTGTTTGGAGTTTTTTCTTTTGCACGGTTTTATCGGAGGTAACGCACGAGCCGGGTTAATGAAGGGTTACCTATAAGCACATTTCGCGATACGAAAAAAAGCAAACCTAAGCCTTAGCACACAAGCGCACAGTTTTATACTTCTTGAAGCACGCTTTTTGCACGAAAAAAACTAGCAAGTGTATTTAGTAAACTAATACAGAGATACTTACCTTATTCCGCCCAATCGGATGCCTGTTTAAGACCCGTGTATTTTTCGGAACATTTGTTGGCACGCTGATCGTTTTACAAGGAAGAATTAGGATTTTAAACTGTTGTTGTGGAACCTCTCAAAATGATAAGGACGCGAAGAGTGAGAGTGAGATGGACAGAGAGAGTGAGATGGTTTGAGCGAGGGGTAAGGGGTCACATTAATGAGGACTATCCTCAGTGATATATATTTATTAAACATGTTAAACCTAACGATATTGAAATATTGAACTTGAAAATGTTGAGTCTGTTATGCACTCTTAGCGAACATTTGTATGTGGCACTATTTAAGTTAAGTGTTTGCACTGAGCACCTGAGCACCTGAGTATTTGTGCACCTTTGGTCATCCGGCACCGGCACTAGAGCACCTTCGAGTCGTTATAGCTTGCACCTCACGTTGTAATCGAACCACCCTGATTTCAGGACAGCACTCTGCACTTCTGCCTCGAAAGAGAAGGACGTGCGTTCTCGTGGGGAAAACGCTGAAAGGGCCTAACGCTTTGCCAGACAACGTCGCAGTCAATCAAATCAAAAGAAGCTAACAATTTCCGCAAGAAGATACCGAAACTATTCCAAATTCAAGCAAGAATTAGGGACATCCTTAAACATATTTTTTCTTTATCCACTAATCCCCTTCCTTTCTTCCTTCCTTCCTTATACTCGTCAATTGTGTATTAAGTGTGTCAATACTTCGGCCTAACGCAGTCGACTTTATAGACTGATTAGCACACAAAAGACAAAATACAAAAGTAGAGAAGAGGATCTGTAACTGCACTTCGTAAAATGACGAATCGAATGCTCTGGCTCCTCAGCTACGTGGGACTGGGGCTGGCTTTGGCCTTGGGTAATCGGCCATTGAGCATAGTGCAGGATCAAAAAAGAAATCAAAATCACGAGAAGATGGTGGGGCTGGTGGGTAATTTGGACTCTATGGATGGAAATGCCCTCCACTTCAGGGCGTATCGGTACGACGATTCCCTGAGGAATGCCGTGCGCGATTGGTTCGTTTACGATGGCCAGTCGGAAAATAATCCGCGATCCTCGACAAGTGTCTCGAGTAATGAGAAGCTCGTGGACTCGGCGAGCAATGAGAATGAGATGTTGGATGATTTGTTTTCGACCGTCCTAAAGAATGTGCATCGGAATCATGATAGAAAAAGGGAAGCGGTGCCATTTGTGTATGAGGAGGTGCCTTTTTTTGGCCAGCACCGCACCAGAAAACGACCGGCTTTTAAGGATAGAAGTAGACCTGAGTTGGAGATGTACGACTATGTAGAGGCTCCTCTTGTCACGAATCAATTTATTCTGGACAATCGCTTTGATGGTCGGTCTGCCGTCGCGAAATCGTCATTTAAGGATAGTGGAAATCCGTCTGAGGAATCGATGGATTTCAGCAGAAAGGCTCAGAAAAAAGGAGCCGGGTCGAGTTCGATGAACTGGGAGGTGGATAAGTCTCTGGGAAAGAGGAACATGGCTACCTCTGGACATCGGGAGGCGCAGGGTGCACCGCCGCAGCCCCAGCAACAACTCCCTTCACTACCTGGAGGCGCTAGCATTGCTTCGCAATTTCTGCTTAGATCGGCCAGAGGGAATAGACAGTACGACGTACCGCAGATCGGTAAGTGCTAATTCATATTTTATTAGTTTTATATATAAAAACTGGTGCAAAGTAGTTTGATGGGCGCGTTCATATTATATGGTGTATCTTGATTGCGATCATTTCATGAACACTGTGCTTCCTCATAGAGGATTGTTTCAGAATGAAGAAATAATTTTTTGACAAAAATGGGGCTGATATATTTTCTATGATGGTGATACTTTGCTTTGATAAACTTCTTTGTTAAATAAGAACGCAATACCTGAGAATGATAATCCATTTAATACTCATTTAATTACAAAATTTGTATTGTTAGTGCAAGCTATATTTTCTTGAGCTGTTTTTTTGTTAGCGAATGTGACAAATTTTTAATTTTCAATTTCAGTATCTTTGTTAATTTCCAAGTTTCCGCAATGATTTTTATATCATAGATATGTCTTGGATAAATAATTCTTTAAAAAGAATTATTGAGTCAGGGGTGTTGAAAAAAAATTTTTGAATTGTAAAAGGAGTCTGAGGTGATGGAAAAGGTGATTTTGGATTTTAAAAGGAGTCTGAGAAGATGGAAAAGGGGTTTTTGGGTTGTAAAAGGAGTCTGAGGGAGTGGAAAAGGGGATTTTGGATTGAGAAAGGAGTATGAGAGGATGGAAAGGAGTTTTTGGGTTGTAAAAGCAGTCTGGGGGGAAGGAAAAGAGGATTCTGAGTTTCGAAAAGAGTCTGAGAGGATGAAAAGGGGTTTTTGGGTTGTAAAAGGAGTCTGAGGGGGTGAAAAAGGAGGATTTTGAATTTGAAAAGGAGTTCCAGGGGATGGCAAAGGCGATTTTGAATTTTCAAAGGAGTCTGAGGAAATGAAATAGGGATTTTTGGGTTATTAAAAACAGTCTGAGGGAGTGGAAAAAGGATTTTTTGGATTTTTGAAGGAGTCTGAGAAGATGGAAAAGGGGTTTTTAGGTTGTAAAAGGTGTCTGAGGGGGTGGAAAGGGGGACTTTGCATTCAAAAGAAGTCTGAGGTGATGGAGAAGGCGATTTCGTCTGCGCTTTTTTATTGTTCATTGTTCATTATTTATTTATTATTTATAATTGACTACTATTTTTTATTGTTTATTTATATTGTTTATAGATCATAAAACGTTTTTATATAGTTCAAGAGATTCATTTCATCAAAACGACTAAGTTCTATACTTAAATTATTGGTGTATTTAAAAAAATGGAGAATTTTTTCTCTTATAAACCTTAAGCAAATTGACAAATCTGCATATATAGTATATCATCATTTTATTGGGTCCTATAGGCCTGTTATCTACATGAGTCGGTTTTTCTTATTATAATGAATAAATTTGGTACTCACAATATTGCTATATTCCTCAAATTTGGAAATTTTTTCTCTTACAAACGACCTGTTAAATACATCAATCGATTTGTCTCATTATAAAGAATAAACTTAGTAATCACAATATTCGTATATTCACAAATTTACAAATCTATACATATCATAACTTTATTTGATCATATAGTGCTTCTAAATACATTGATGAATTTAGGTTGTCGGAATAATCAAATTTGGTACTCATTATGTTGCTATATTCCTAATATTTAAAAAGAAAATTCACTTATAAACGAAAAACTTCTAATTTTAAATATTCCTCAAAATGAAAATTTTTGTATGGAGATAGCTATAAACATCCTATTGAATTAAATCAACTAAATTCTGCCTTGCATTAAAAAAAATTCGGGTCACAGAGTCTGGTATTACTGCCAATACTGTGCTAAAATTTTTTTCGAGTTTTTCAAATTCATTTTTGGTTATTCTCACGATATTTAATGAATGAATCTCAAACTTTTTTATGAAAAAAGGATGTATTTCATAAAAGCTATGTATAATTCCCCCCCCCCTAATATAATCAAAATTACCAAAAAATTCACATCTAAAACAACTTTTGAGAAAAATATAAAATCGAAAAAAAAGTTATTTTTATCCGATCAGGCTCTAAACTTAATAAATAATGGGCATTATTTAGGAATACAATCTCTCCAAACTTCATAAGCCTATCTCTACTTGTTTTCGAGTTATTATAAAAAAGTATTGTTTACACACGCGCGCAGGCGCGCTCGCGGCCATTTTTTAAAAACTTCATTTTCGGACTCCTGAGGTCGAATTATGCCAAGATGTGTCAAAAAGTGAAGTTCGAAAACTTGCATCGTTACAAAGTTTCCTCTATGAGAAAGCAAAATGGAAATAAACTTCACTGTTACAGAGAATTTCAAACTGACGAAACAGATCGGTTCGGTGGGCATCAGGGTAACAAATTATATCTTTTCGACACGAACTTTAGGTTCTCAAAGTTTAATGAAACGAAATTTTTTTTCGATTGTTTCGTACACTGAAGATGGTAATAAAATGTTGGATTAGTTACAATAAAAGTAATACAGTATAAAAGAAACTTATCCACTCCCCGCGCAAAGTTTTGGTAATATTTTTCGAAAATGTCTTATCGATATCATAACTGTAATCAAATTTCAAAAATTTTGAAATCACATTGTCTTGAAATGTATAAAAATATAAGCCAAATGACACATATTACGATTAGAATTGTTTTCGATCATTTTGTATGAAAATACCGACTGAAGATAGAGGTATTTTTTCAATTTTTCAAATCATTGATCTTTGAAACTATTCAATTTTCTTGATGTTCCTAAGGCTAATTTTCAAGAAAATACTTTGCACTATTCACTAAAACGACCCATAGATTTGATGATGCGTTTTTCTAGATTTGGCGTTGGTTGAACCGGAAGTAATAATATTCAAAAACTTGAAAGGCTCCAGTCCTAAAAATCGTTTTGAAAATTCTAAACGTATGGTTGAGTGGGGTATGGCGGCGAGCTTTAACTTAAATGTTTTTAACTACGTCATTATTCGATATTTAATTAATTCATGGGTGTTGCATTTTGATCGACGTGCCCCATTCACTGTGGTTCTGCGAAAGTCATATTAGTTTCGCTTTATTTAAGCAATATGAACACTCTAGAGCGAAAAGTGTAAAATATAATGATTCTGGAGAGTGTAATGTAACGAAGAAAAATTACTCCATACAGTTCCAACACTAAAGAAATGTTTTCTTATCAATCAAAGTAAAGTATGTGACAAAACTCAGTTTTAACCTCTTATTATCTGAAATACATATAAGACGCCGTCGTGTCCCGTATGTGATGTTGCAAGATTTAATTAATTTTAATACATTGAGAACATTTATAGAAGCAATTTATGATATCAGAAGTTCAAAAAGTTACTTCACCTATTGAAACATATTTTCATGCTTCAAGTCTTTCAAAATGAGCTGTATAATAAACAGAATTTTGCCACAGACTTCTAATACGCATTTTGATAACAAATGTTGAAAAAATGGTAGAATCTCGTTTGATTACATTTGATTAGCGCTTATAAAGGCAGCAATAGTTCATTAAATTTTTTAGGCTATCTTACTCCAAGATTAAATATTACAAAATTATCTCCTTAAAATAAGGTCGAGAAACTTAAATTATGTTTAATAATTTTTGAAATATATTAGTGATTGAAAAATTGTCAGAAAACACAGTTTTTATCAATATTTCGCTCCAGGATAATTGGAATCAAATCAATTAGAAAATAAATTGTTGACGAATATCAATTCGCGAGGACAATATTTCTATATGCAAAATGGAAATCGGAAAAATGATTTCGGTTATTTGATAATCAATAATAAAGCTTGAGTGAGATTTCACTTACTCTTCGTAATTTTTTGAAGCCTGACATCAAGTTTTTTTTCAATTTGAAGAAAGAAAAGTTAGTTTTTCTTGTCGGAGGGTGGAACATCAATGGTATATCAATTAGATTTTCCCGCGTTTCAGAGAAAAACAATGTCTACACTTGGCAAAATTTTTAAGTAACATCTTCTTTGTGAAACCTTATTTACAGGGCTGCCATGCAGTCACTTAAGTCACTTTTAGTCACTTTTTTTCAAGTCACCTTTTTTCACTTTTTCAGAAAAAGTCACTGTTAGTCACTTTTTTTAAAGGATAAGGTCACTTTAGTCACATTTCTCCAACTCATTTTAGATTTTATCTGGAAGAAAAAAGAAAATCACACTAAATGACACTAACATGCACTATCATCACGCTAAATCTGAAGGTATAAGTTTTATTTGCAACAAAATCAATTATCGCTTAAATACCGGCCGTTGCAGCAAAAACGATGCCTTCAAATTTAGTGGGGTTGTAACACAATTTTAAAAAAATGATACTTATCTATAATAATACCAATTGTTCTTTGAACTCATTTGTCACATGAATGTATTGAATAACTTTATTTTCATTCAGATATTTGATTTTCAAAATGAAAAGGTACAGAATAATGTCACATTAATTATGTGCATTATAGAGTAGAAATTAATCAAATTCTTCAATTTAAAATTGAATTGAATCAAGTCAGACGTAACCTACAGCTTTAAAGTTTTATTGAACATGCGCAGTACTAATTTTATTGTGAAATGATGAACGAAAATTGTGTTTCAACAACTATAACGTAACTATTTTTCAGCACTTTCTTAGCCTTATTAAAATCGTTGTGTTTAGTTTCTCAAATTAAAACTTATCTCGTGAAAAGTTCATTTTTGGTGAGATCTTTCATAATTGTAGCCCTTTTTCAACTTCTTATGCTGGAATATAAAAATTTTCGTTTTGAAATTCAGCACTTTGGAGGTTTTGTTCATTTTTGTCGATGAATAACTAATGTGGAAAAAAATATGAAAAAGTCTAGGATTTACAGTACATGTAAATCGGGTCCGAGATCAGGTCTTCATTTTATCCCCCTGAAAATTTTGCTTAGATCCCGAGCCTTTTTCTATCGAGATATGAATCTTCAAAATAGCCCCGAAGATTACTATTTTGAGGTTTGGTTGAACGAGGTGATAACTAAGTTGAGGTTGGCTAAATATTCAAAAAATCAATTGTCAGGCGGATAAAATGAGGGCCTGATTTACATATACTGTAATTCCTGATTTTTCAAAATTTTTCGTTTTACGAGTTATTCATCGGCTAGAATGAACAAAACCTCCAGTGTAGAATTTTAAATCGTAAATTTTTGAATTTTAGCATAAAAAGTTGAAAAAAGGGCTACTACGATGAGAAATCTTACCAAAGCTAAAGCTTACGAGATAAGTTTTCATAAAAAAAAATAAACATAACATTTTTAATAAGACTATGAAAGTGCTTAAAAATTATTATGTTCTAGTTGCTGTTGAAACACAATTTTCATTCATTATTTTCCAATAACTTTTGCAGTTTAAAGACTTTTGAACACATCTTATTTGATTTAATTTGATTTTGCATTGTAGAATTTGAGTTTTTTTCTGTTCTATAATACACATAAGTGTGACTTCGGCGAAATAAAATGGAATGACCCTCATTAAGTTTGTAATAAAATTGATTATAAAATTTGTCTGAAAATTACTTGCAAAATTAATTATAGCGATTGTAACGTTAGTATTCAACCCTGAACTCAGCAACAGAATTTCATATAATTTTCTGTGTGAACTGAACTCACTTTTAGTCACTTTTTGCACTTTCTTCAAGTACAGTAGTCTGTGATTGCCCTTCTTATTTATTAACGGGACTGAAAAAATTATATATCTACTTCTGTTTGAGTTGTCAACCATTAAAATGTGAATTTCTATAAAGAAATGAAATATAATTTTGCACTTTCTTTAAATGTTGTTCGATTTATTTTGTAGAAAGCAGAAAAAAGTCATTTTAATCGGAGTGTTTTAATGTTGAGTTACACAAATTATACTTTTTTTCTATTTGACGCACATAGCTACACCCTAAATTTGATGCATTGGTTCTATTATGTTTCTGAGATAATAAATTATAATGAACTTTTGAAATTAGGTTTTATTTAATTGAATCTGTCAATACCCTGCATTCTGCTTTTTAACGAGGATATAGCGATTCGGAATATTTAGTAGCAAATTGTGGAATATTCAATTAAAAAACAATTGAATTCTCTGATATTTGTATGAAAATTCCGAAACTTGTCACTTTTAACATGAAAATATTACGTTTCGATAAATTGCGTAAATTTCAGTAAAATTTTTAATTTCAAGATAAATTTAGTAAAATTAATTACCAGATTTGATACTCCAGTTAGTATTTCGTAGCTTCAAGATGTGTTTAAAAATTGGATAGGTTCATAGAATGAAGAGTTATTTGATTTTGTTTAGAACAACAATCTGTAATTAGTTTCACCCAAAAAAATGTATTCTCAGATTGGCTAGAGTATTCTTTTTATGAATGTGCCTTGTGACACTGGTCGAATAATGACGTTAATCAGGAAGGTACGAGGGTCCTAGAGGGAAAATTTCCGATCGAAGTAGAACGGTCGCTTTACTCGGTCACCACGTTTAGTAGGTAATTACTATTATACTTTGAGAAGTAAGCTCTGGGGGAAACTATCTGTCGATGGTTTCAAAAGCCTCTCAGCTTTTAACCAACGCTCTTAAGAAACTTGATAATTTAACTTTATTACGGTATGGCTTTACAAAAATGAAAGTACTAATTATATTGAAATACCATAAAAAAAGTATCATAAGTAGAGGGGATGTATGTATCAAAAAAGCTCGTTCACATCTTGTAAATTAATAAAATTAGCTCCACTCTATTTCAATAAACTTATTATCAAATTATCTTTCACCTTCTTCCAAGAAATTATCCTGCATACACAGAGTTCGTTGCAGAAATTATTATCATATTTCTCTCGTGGGTAAAGAAAGAATTTATTAAGAATAATTAAAATTGATATTAAGCTAGTTAGACTTAATGCTATGTAGCTGATAACTTTCTTAAGGAAGACGATTTCAAGTCAGTTTCTTGAATATAGCTCATTGAAGTTATTTAAAAGTTAAACATAAGTTTGTGTCTTATATGATGTCTTTATGGCCTGAATAAAAATGTCAATACTATACTGAAGAGGTGTTAAGAGTTTTTAAGAGAAACGTAAGAAGATGAAACTAACTTATGAATTTTAAATATTCAAAATTTCCTTGCTGAAAAATGTAGTGTGTTTAAATTTTGGAAAACATGAGTGAGGGAAAATCTTTTAATTTATTTTCTGGGTATCGCGAGCGCCAACTGGTGTGAGATATAGTTTCAATCTACGGCGTGCAATCGTTGAAATGCCAGGACAACCACTTTATAGGAGTGTTTACTGCACACGTTTATGTACTAGGAGCGAAATCGTATTCGCTGGAAAATACAAACTCCTCTCCACCTTAAACGTTTCAAACAATCTTTGATCCAAACCTCTGCTCTACTTTTTTTTCTTATTTTGCTCTATATATTTCCCAAAAGAGGGAAAATTGTATTTAAACTCTCTCACTTTATGATTTTTTTTCTTGAAAAAGTATAATTATTTTTTGTGATATTTATAATTTATATTATATGAGATTTTTACTCCATGCGTAACCTTTTCGAATATCTACATATCCAAAATCCCTCCTCCCACAGGGGATCGTCAGACATTAAACCTTTTAGCTCAAATTCCTTCCAGAACCCCCATTTACCCCAACTTTCATAATAAGTCCTTTGAGGAATGACTGAATTACTCAATCGTGTGGGTTTTTTTCAACTTCTAGAATACCCTACCGTCTGCAGCCGGATTTTTATTAGAAACTCTCACATTCGTCTAAACATTTGGTCAGGGGAGTGGAAAACTGCAGAAAACCAAAACTTCCGAGCGCAGCCGGTTACCGAGAGACGAGTTTGGATGTAGACATTTGATGGCATCGAGTGCACATCCATCCTCGGCGTCAAACCTCTCGCTCGACAGTAGTAAACGCAGTAAAATAGGACTAAGCAAGATTTCCGAGCGGTCACCCATCTGAGCGCTAACCGTGCCCGGAAATAGAATTTTAGAACAATGAGTTTTTCTTCTTGGTTATTACGAAATTATTTGATTGTAAAGTCTAAAAATGGAAAGTATAAAGTCTCCAAGAATGCACAAAAATTGTATTTGTTATTAATTTCTGCATCTGATATTTGAGGATATCTCTTTACAAAAAGAAATAGTGAAGGCTCTTTAGGGGCAGGTAAATAAAAATTACGATTCAATTTTTTAATTATTCAGTGCTTCTTTTGTAAAGTTAATAATCCCTCTAGAATGAATTACTAGAAGAACAAAATTAAAATTGAATGTTGAACTATCGAAAATACTTAATGAATCATTTTGGCTCTAAAGTATCAAAAGCCCAAATAATTTTGACTTGACAGAGTTTGACAAATTTATTTCCAGATTTGAGTCGGAAGTGGGGAGGGCTGATTTAGAAGTCACACCCTCGTTCTTTCCAACCCCCGTCCCAATTCCATTTTACCCCCTCTTTTCCATCCTTGTTCTACTTTTAGAATACATTCTTAATGTCATATTACGGGTTGGATAGAAACTGAGAGGGGGGATTTGGAATCACCCACCGCTCTTTCTAATCTGCCCCCCCCCGTTCCATTTGGCCCTCTTACACTCTTTTTCCTTTTTGGCGTATATTTTTATACATCAACTCATATATCGCCTTTTCCAGCCTTCCCCTGTTCTAATTCTCCCTGCTTTTTACATTATTTTATTTTTGCGACACAATTCTCATTTTGACATGTTTTAAAATTTCGATTACAGTTCAGTGGACGCTGAAAGTAATATAACGAATTATAAAAAAATTTCTGTATACTCAGGGTTTTAACTAACTTTATTGAACACTCCCCTCTTGATTTTTCTTTGTGGAGTAGAAAAAAAAAATTTTAAATAGAGCCAGACCGTAAATTCGCAAAGTCGCCATTCCAGACAATTATAGGTGCGTTCGATGTCAAAGGGAAAACTCAAGTTATCTATTTTGCTCATGTTTGGTTATTTTGTAGTGTTTAGAGTACCAAATTGTGGTGCCAAACGATTTTGCAAAATTTTCAATTTTTCAAAAGTTATTGACGATTGAGAATTACGGACATTTTCTCAAGATTCTCTATCTCTGTATCTATTGGTCTTACAAGAAATTGCCCTCATAGAAACTGACGCAAAACATACTGAGTTTTGAAAAAATTCTAAAAAAAATTCACAAATTGTACATTTCTAATCGTTCATTTAAAAAACAATTTTTTATTGTTTTTCAACCTGAAGGAGATTATCGATTTTTGTTTTTTAACCTTTTTTTAATAACAGTATATAAAGCCTTATTAAATTGACACTAAAATATAAAAGTTGTGTTTTTTGTTATTTTCGAGAAAAAAATTGTCAAAGTTTTTAACTCGGTAACGTCAAAGGCAAAACTCAAGTCATCGATTTTTCTCATTTTCAGTTATTTCGTAGTGTTTAGAGTACTAAACAGTGGGGCCAAAACATTTGGCAAAATTCTCAATTTTTCAAAAGTTATTAACAATTGAAAATTCAGGACATTTAATTTCGAGATTTTTTATCCTTTTATCTGTTGGTCTAACAAAAAAATGTCCCAATACAAACTGCTCTTATATATACTCTCTATGATGCTTGTAATTGGCCAGAGTCTCGATATGATGCTCAGCTAGTGCCGATTGCGCGAAATGTTTCAGCCTGACTTTACTCTCATGTTCTTTTACACGTTGGCTCACCACTCTCCCGGTTTCTCCAATATAGACTTTGCCACAAGAGCAAGGGATTTTATATACTCCCGGATCACTGAAAGGTACCACTGAAAGTTATTTAACTCGCAAATTTTATGTCTTTATATACGATAATTTATAATTTAAGTATTCAAATTATTAAGTTTAATTAGAAAAGTAAGAATTAGGTCATGCAAAATGAATTGACAAAGAAGTTTTTATGTATATCGTATATCTGCATATATTGTATCGATTTTATACATTTAATTTGTTCGTTAAGAATTAAAATTACCTCAATAGAATTGTAATTCTTCAACGTGAATAATGAAAGATATCTAACATTCAATAATTTGAGAAAAATATTGAATTTTATTACAGTTATTATCCTTTGATTGTTTCAAAGTGCGTTGTTATAAAGGAAGACGGAGAAAGCTGTCATACTTGCGATTAATAAATTACTTTCTTCCTTTTAACGTTTCTTTTATTACTATCAATACTAGTCAAAACAATAACTAGTTTTAAGGTGCATCGCAATAACGGCGATAAGAATAAATCACGTTAAACAATTCATTTTAATGACTGAAGGTTAGTGCCGATCACTAATGCACATAAAAGTGACGGTTACTAAAGCAACAAGGTTACGTGTCTGATTATAACTAACGCGTTTGCATAATTTGAATATTAATCGTGAATAAAAATTTACTCTAGTTAAAAATCATTTTAAATTATCCAAATTTGGTTTTTTTTAATATCTACTCAGAAACGTACACTCAAACCGCGGTTTCTGTCCCCCCGGATTCGACCTTCCTAGAACGGCTGGCCCACGCAGTTTCTCCGGCATCCAGGGCGAGAGACGGTGTTCAACCAAGCGTGAAACACCAGCAGCGTATAGATAGAGGTACAGTGCGCTGATACTCAGGTTCGAACTCACGTTCGGAGATTGCGTACTATTAGGAAATGGTTCTTACGGCCCTGACTGTTTACGTTTAGATCCCCCCGATTTGGGACAAAAGAATTTGAAGACAACCCCCGAGAATGGACTGAAACCGAGGTTTGAGTGTATATAATAAGCCATAAGGGCAGAAAACTCTAGTGGAGAGGGTAGCACGAAAGACGGCGGCTGTCGGAGCACGTCGTTGCTTAGTTTCGTATTGCGCATCAGGCTGTCTCTCCTTCTCCGCAAGAGAAAGAGACAGCCTGATGCGCAGTACAAACTACGCAACGATCGAGTGGCCACATACTAGGCGTCGTCATTTCAGCCACGGGTGCTCTACCCCCTCCATTCGAGTTTCCTGTCCTTATTATATACGTTCTTGTATCGACTTCGATCAGTTAAGCCCTGTGTGAAAATCGAAACTGTGTTTTAAATACGATCATACGCATGATTAGTTTTCAATTTGGCTTAAGGTGACGATTACTGGTGCATCTACCCTAAATCACTATGCTCTACAGTAGGACGAGCCTGTACATTTGTCGGTCATACGATTCGCCTATACATTTTTTATAATGCCCGCACTATTACAGTTCGAAAGCTATTGACTTGAAACTCGGCAGATTACTCAAAAAATATGTTTTTTAAGATTTCAAAACCATTTTGAACCTTGCTTTAAAGGGACGCATATTTTAATGATTTTGACTTTGAACAAAGATTGTGAAAAATCACGCCTACTAGGTACTCAGGACTTCGATGGATGCTTTCCTGAAACCCTAAATTAGAATTGCTGAAAATATCTCAACCGCATGTGAGACAATCGAAAAACTACAGACTGTTATATGTGATAATTTGGTCTTTTTCGAATCTTTGAAAGCAAATTCTCTCATATAACAATGTGTAGCTCTTTGACTTTTTCAGATCCGGATAAAATATTTTTAGGAATTGCAAGTTAGGCTTTGAGGAAAGTATCCGTCGAAATCCGAAGCTTCTAGAGGGCGTGCAAAAATATGACGTGGTTAGGCTGAATGTCCGATATTTACGTGCAAATAACGTAGTATTATTATTTGAGAGCCACTTTGGCTTTATGCACAAGCTGAAAGATGCCCACGGGTATCGTTTACATTTAATTGTTTGAACGCTATCGTTAAGGGCACTCTATTGCATCATATTGATTATTTTTACCAGATATGTGGATATAAGCGATCAAATATTATTTGAAAGTTGCAATTTAAATTACAAAAACTTGAAACTGGTAATAAAAATATAATAAAATGCTCTTTCCAGTTTCCTGAACGTTTATCCATCACCTTGTCACAGGTAGTAACAGCCTTTCTTGAAACAGATATGACGGCGCGACATCTTTTGGACCAGTCCAAAATTTTTTGTTCCAATTTTCATGCTCTCAACCTCCAGATTTGTGTGGTTCCAAAAAAATATAAACACGCATTTCTTTATTTTGAATTCGATTGATATTTAGGAGTTGCTTAAAGACCGTAAAGTTTTACATGTATTTTCAATGGGAAAAAAGATGTTTGTGTGCGATAGAATCCTTAATATTATATTAGGTTTCCGGATTGTACGTGCAAGGTTTTCTTTCAAAATTAATCTGAGAATAGGAATTAATTATGACTTTTCGAACTCAATCCTTCTTCTTGAATTTTTTCAAATTATGCGGGCATCATTTAGTTACAACCAGTGATGAACCAGTGACTAAAATAAATAATGTTTCAGAAACTTCTTAAAAGAAAAGGGTTTTTTCGAATATACAAAAACCTCCGTAGATAATATAGTTCTTGCTTTGAAACATAATTTTATTAAGAATTTTTTTCAGTTTTCGAGCAAAAAGAACCCTCTCATATATAAAATCCAAAAATTAAAAAAATATATAAAAATTGATTTTTGAACAAGCGCTCCCACGATTTCTGTAATTTTATGTCAAAAATATCCAAGGAAAAAATTATGCACAAAAATTCAGTAATGTTATTTTCTGATAACCTCTTGCACTGAAGGAATATAGAAACCTTTGTCGATTCGACAGATTTAATAGTACAGCAGTTTTGTCGGACCTTTTTCAATTTTTTTCATTCTTAACAACATCTGAGTAATTAAACATTTCTATTTTCAAAAATTTGTTATGACGATCAAAATTTGAAAGTTTGAAGAAAGCGCTCCTACGATCATTTTATTTTTTTGCTTAAAATACGCGCATGTTATGAGAGAATGATATTCCGTAAAAAAGTTCTAGTAATATCTATTTTGCGACAGATGCAGGGGAATCGCGATACTCCGCGCATGTCAATGGGGACGAAAATGTCTTATTCCTACATGGTAACGGACAGTGTGCGGCGCACGCGCATTATCACAATATTGCCTTATAACTCTCTACGAAGTCTTAGTTGATGCCGTAGCGGGAGTTATTTTTCCACACCGCCACATATTGTCAAAACCTAACCTCCGTAATTCATCGATGAAATGTCACGATTTTCATGTATATCTGTTACAAAAAAGTATCATGTGCAACTAGAGGAAAGTGCGATTCCGACTCGTGGAAAACTTCACACTTGTCGGAATCTCTTACTTTCATCGATAGGTGCACAATATACTATTTTAGGTTAAAAATGGTTAAGGCTCGCCGCATGCAATTTTTTTCTACATTTTTCAATTTGTCGTCGGCTCCTTAGAGATGAACGAATAATAATATAATCACTAAACATAAACAAGAATCAACAATTTCTTATTGTTTATCTTCATTGATCTCTTAAATTAAACTGGAAACATGAAATATTTTTCAAATTTTCTATATGGATTACATTGAATATAATTTCTCCTTGGAGTAATTATTGATACATTTTGGTGAGGTGCTCAATATCAAAAAGTTTAAAAATTGAAGTGCAAAGATAATTAGGCAAAGAGAATAGAATACTGTTTATACAATGATTCTTGCTCATTATATTGATAATAATTTCTTCATAACTAAAGAGCTGAAGATAAGTTGAAGAATATAGAAAAAACCGCAACTTTCTAGATTAATTTAAAGAAGGATTGTTATAAACGTTAATAAATTATTCAAACAATTATTGCTCTTACTTTTCAATCATTATTATCTCGTTATACCTGAAAAGTCGAGGAAGAGTTAAATGATGTAGAAAAATCCGCAATTTGATTAATTCTGAAGAAAAACTTTGTACGCACAATCCGATACCGATACACCTAATATTAACGATTCTTTCGCAAATTTACAAATTTACAAATCATAATTCCGAAATTTCCAGAAATTTTTGGTTATTCATGGGAATTTATGGTAATACATCGATGATTTATGGTAAGTTATCGCTTCAAGTTGGCCCAACCTGTCAAACAATCTGTCAACGCGATCAAGTGATCGCTTGACGATCACTTTTTCTGAGCCCAAAATTTGAGCACATAGATGTATAATTCTTATCCTTAACCTCTGATATCACTTTTTAGTCCCTAGGGAGTAAGAATTATAACTTTGACCTTGCTTCATAGGCCAGAAAAACGGCTAAAATAATGCATGTGTCATAAAAAGATTATTTCATTTTAAAAGACTTCGCCTGAGATCGATTTTGCTTTTAATTTGAAAATTTATAATACTTTAAATGTCTCTTTTAGAGATAAAAATGTCAGATTATCCGTTATTTTTCTGTATACCTATTTTCAAGGGGATGTGTTAAAAATGTGTAGTGGTCATGGTTATTCTCGCAATAAATGCTACTGCGACGCTTTATGAGTACAACGTACACGCTCTGCAACGTGCCGGCTAGCGATTCATTACAATTTCAGTAGAATTAGTAGGTCCGAGTCCCTACATATTCCCTGTCTATGTATAAGTTTCATAAACGAACAAACTTTACTACGGAGTCCTCGTCCCGTCGCGTGTGATGTACCTATTTACCATTGAAACGCATTTGCTGTTGAAACTTGAATCGAAACGTTTGATCCGACTACAAATACGTCCAGTGTGCACGGGCTGTGAATCGATTTTTTTTTAAATCAATGTGTATCATACTTGAGCTCGAAGACATTTCAACTCACAGTTGAGCTGTTTCACTTTTTAACGAAATTCAGTTTCGTGTATAAAACATTTTTCATGCTTATACACGTATTCAATTGAAAAAATGAAGGATTAACCATTCTTTACTCTTGATTAAATTAATTAAATGTTGTGGAATATTCGAAAAATTTGAGTATTCAAGTTTACAACATAAGGAATGAAAAGTATCCAATTTTTCTCTCAAATCCAACCTCACTATAACCTTTCGAAGAATGTGTCTCTGATAGTGAATACTTGAAGTAAAGTTGCAATATTATGTATATCTATAAGAATGTTCGGTTTCTTTTGTCAATTAATTGTTGCTCAATTATTCAAAATATGAAAATATTCATTTCGCATCCTTTCCGTACCAATTTGTTGTTTATTTTTCTTTATAATGCTATGAAACGCTAAACTGTCCCAATTCCATCGAAATTTCCATTAAATTATAAAATGCATGTACCTAGCGCCATATATTTTTTGACATAGTGGTCCTGAAATTGACCCTCCGAACTACACAAAAATAAAAAATCATCTCAATCTGCTGCGAATCATTCCCCTGAAGAGGTTTTCCATCCCTCCTGTAAAATTGCGTTCAATGAAGTTAGGCGGTTTTAGTTTTCCGTAACTCAGTTGTTCGTGAAGGAGCATGCAGGCTGTACTAGTGAATGCCCCATGTTGTAGCATCCAAAAGCGACACTTTCCAGGGTAGCTCCTTTGAAAATAATTCTGTAAGTACAATTTCATCGGGGGTGATGTATTCTGGAGACCTGGACTACCAGAATAACCTCTTAGTACGTTTCGATGTTCGAGAAACCATCAAAGTTCCTTAAATTTCACTTCTGAATACAATTTTTTCAGGAAACATGTTTTCTA
>JAUMHM010000050.1:13163913-13177884 GCA_032362435.1 Melikaiella ostensackeni | reverse complement strand
AAAATTCAAATTTTGAGCCAAATAACGCGAGATACGAAAAAAAGTTATGATATCAAAATTGTTGTTTTTACGAAGACGCATAAGCTTTCTCCTGAACATTTTTTGGTAGGAGGCATAGTTTGTATTTTAAGTATGGAAAATTATATTGGAATATTTTTATTTTAATTTTTGAGCCAAACGACGCAGGATAAGAAAAAAAGTCAGAGGAGTAGAATTTGTGCTTTTAAAAGCTCAAATAAAATTGACGTTACACATTCCTCCATAAAACCAATCGTAAATCATTAAGATAATCATTAATAGTCTTCTCAACTATTTATTTGTATATATTATACGGCGAGCGCAGAAAATCGTGCGCGAATATTATGATGAGAATGTTTTCCTTAAGGCCGATAGAGCCTTAAGTAAATAAATTTCCTTTTTCATTTGAAATCAAAAACAAATTTAGTAATTTTCACATAAAAAACACACAACACCGATCGCGAAGGGCGAGATCCACATGTTTCGGAGCGCGAAGCGCGACTACCGAATCGCGCGCCCTAGGTGCGCTCAAACTTGCTAGCGAAGCGAGCTGCGCGCAGAGCGCGCGATGAGAATGTGCCCGCGAAGCGGGCAGATTTTTAAATGTATTTTTACGAAAAATTTAATGTACTTCAATTTATTTTAGACAAATTTGAAGTACCATGCTCTGAAGTGAAGAAATATTTTGAAAATTGATAAAAACTGCAATTTTTCACACTTTTTCCAAAATTTTAATGGTTTTAACGTTTAGATACTTTTTTTGGATGCCAAAATACCAAGTTTAAGCAAAAAAAAGCACCGCTTTGGAATTATTTTTACGAAAATATCAGGGTTGCCACACAGTCACTTAAGTCACTTTCAGTCACTTATTTCTTTCAAGTCACTTTTTAGTCACTTTATTCAGAAAAAGTCACTATTAGTTACTTTTTCTTAAAGGAAAAGGTCACTTCATTCACATTTCTCCATCTCATTTTACATTTCATCTAAAAGAAAAAATATCTGAGTAATTTATGTATGGAATCTATACAGTAATTTATATGATGAAAATGCTATTCAATATACAATTTTCGAATCAATACGATACCTTCAGATTTAGTGCGGTTTAATACTCAACTAATATAATACTCATTGTTTTTTGAATTCATTTATCACAGAAACGTATTAAATGACTTTATTTTAATTTGGATATTTGATTTTCAAAATGGAAAGGTATAGAATAATGTTACATTAATTACGTGCATAATAGAATAGAGAAAAATTCAAATTCTTCAATGTAAAATTGAATTGAATCAAATCAGACGTATTCTACAGTTTCTAAAGTCTTATTCAACATGTACAAAAGTAATTTTATTGTGAAATAATAAATAAAAATCATGTTTTAATAACAAGTAAAACGTGACTATTTTTCAGCACTTTCACAGTCTTATTAAAATCGTTGTGTTTAGTTTTTTAAACTAAAACTTGCCTCGCAAGGTTCAATTTTGGTTAGACTTTTCATAGTTGTAGCCCTTTTTTTCAAATTTTGATGCTGAAATATGAAAATTTTCGTTTCGAAATTCCACGCTTTGGAGGTTTTGTTCATTTTCGCGGATGAATAACTGATGGGAAGAAAAATGAAAAAATCCAGGATTCACAGTATATGTAAATCAGATCTTCATTTTATAACCCTGAAAATTTTGTTCAGATCCTAAACGTCTTTCTACAGGAATATCAATATTCTAAATAGCTAAAAAAATTACTATTTTAAGGTTCGGTTAAACGAGGTAATGACTAAGTTGAAGTTGGATAAATATTAAAAAATTAAATTTTTAAATTAAAAATCCTGAATTTTTTCATTTTCTCCCCACAAGTTCTTCATCCGCGAAAATGAAAAACTCCTCCAGTGTTGGATTCCAAAACGAAAATTTTCGTATTTCAGCATAAAAAGTTAAAATTATTATTATAACTTCGTCAAATTTTAAGTTTCTATTTAAAATTTACTTTTATAGCTTCAATCATAATTAATTATTGACAAATAAAAACGATTTATTCTCATATAGTTTTTCTTTATATATATTCTGAATGACTGTGAAATCTTTGAAATTTTTTGATATCTCTTGAAATCTGACCAAAAATGAAGCTTGTGGGATAAGTTTCAATTTTATAAAACTAAACACGACGTTTTTAATAAGGCTAGGAAAGTGCTGAAAGATTGTTATGTTTTAGTTGTTGTTAAAATAGAATTTTTGTACATTATTTCCCAATAAAGGTACTTTTGAAGTTTAAAGACTGTTGAATACATCTTATTTGATTCAATTCAGTTTTTTATTGTAGAATTTGAGTTCTTCTCTATTCGACTCGTATAATGTACATAAATGTGACATTTTTCTGTGCCTTTGCATTTCGTAAATGAAATTTCGAAATAAAAATGAAGTAATTTATTGAATTCATTTGATAATTAAGTTCAAAAAACATAAAATATTGATTAGTATCAAAATTTTCAAAAATTGGGCCGCATTTGACTTTGGCGAAATGAAATAGAGTAACCCTCATTTAGCATGTGATAAAATTGATTATACAGTTTGTTCAAACATTACTTGCAAAATTAATTATAGCAGTGGTAACCTTTATATTCAACTCCGAATTAAGCAACGGAGTTTCATCTTATTTTCTGTGTGATTAGTAGTCACTTTTAGTCACTTTTTAGCTCACATTAGTAACTTTCTGCACTTTTTTTCAAGTACATTAGTCTGTAGCAGCCTTGGAAAATATACATAATAACCTGAAAATACAAATGAAAAGTTAAATTTATTGGACAATCTCTGCAGAGATTTTTTTTGTATCAAAATAATCGTGAGGCATCACTGAAATGATTTCAGAAGAAAAACGGGAGGTGCAAGTCCTTTTGAGTTGAACTCAATCCAAGCCCACCGTGTCGGGTAAATCGTGATCTTTCGAGGTAATTATCGCGTGAAGTAGGTAGTTTACGTGAAGCGACAAATGTACACTCATCTCTCGTTACTGTGCCAGCCTCGGGTCTGGTCGATACAGTAACGGGCACTATTAAAATATAGTTTCCACCGATTGAAAGCGACGAGTGAGTAAACACTCAAGACTGCATATATTGTCTCTGAACTCGGCACACGTACAAAAGTATATGCCCAGAGAGTCGCGATGTAAACAACTTCGGATACGGCACTGACGGCCCTTGCGAAAAGCTTCAGTATAGGGCGTCAAGGGACGCTCAGGGGGTGGGGGCAGAAGCAGTTAAGTGTGAACAGCCGTGAAGCCGGTACAAAAACGGGCGGCGCAGTAACGCAAGATGAGTGTACCTACAAGTTTTCAACTAACATCGTGGGTGATAAATGTCAACAGTAGAAATAAAGGGAAAGACAAAAAACGAAATGGAATAATTGTCGGAGAGTGATGGTTGGTTTCATTGAGACCATAAGATCGTAATTGTAAATAATGGATATCAGGGGCAATTCGTGGTCTGCCTCGTAATTTACGGTTGTCATGAAAAGGGGGGAGGTGAGTTCGATGCATTGACTAATGAAACGTTGCTTTAACTTCAAATTAAGTTGAATTCGAAATACGTGTCAAACTAATAATTACATACTGTCAAGGGCCAATTCCGTGAATAACTACCTTCAGTGACGCTAATTGAAGTGCTTCTAACCATTCTCTCTTTACAAAGTTGTAACAATATCATTTTCATTAAAGTCGTTCATCCTATGTTTGAGGGACACAGCAAAAAGTCTCACTTTTATTGGAGCCAAATTTTATTACACATTAAATTAAGCCTATTTTTGACTTGAATCTAGATTTAATGGAGTGGCTACTGGAACAGAAAACCGGGAATTTTTTGAGACTGGGAAAAACTGGAAAATGACAGTGAACTTATTTTTTGACCGAGAATTTCACATATTTTTAGAAGAAAAATCTATCGAATAACTTGAAATATCACAAATTCTATATAACATGATATAATGCAATTTGAAATAAGTTTGATTTCAATTTTTTTAAATGTTATGTTCAATTGTTATTTTTTAAAATTATAAAATCATTCAGTGTGCAATGCGTAATTCTAAAATCTCTTACTTTGAAAATCTTCTATTTTAGATCTTCATTTTCTACCTACAAAATTCAAAAATGCAGTTTTGAAGACTTAAACAATGAAGAATTAAAAAAGTTTGAAATTAAAAATTTTGAATCAAAAACGTCTTAAGTGGATCATCTGTAAATATGAATTAATTAATAATCTTACAAGACAATTTCGAATTGGTTCATAATTAAACAGTTAATAGGTTTTGACATCAAAAATTGAACTGTTTCACGTCATAGCTTCGTTTGCGTCGTGACGTGATTATGTGAGCTGGTACATTTTTACAAAATAAAAGTAGTCTAAGAGTGATAAAAGCTATCAATTTGAGGTGTCTATAGTTTTTGAATAGCTGTTCAATACTAATTGAAACTTTTTCTCCGAAATAATAATAAAAAACGAAATTGAATTTGAAAAATAAAAAACTTGTGAAAAAGTGAGGTTAAGTTTGGCAAGTGCTAGTGTACGTTATGCAGTCTGCTATTGCAGTGGAAGGCCCGAAAATTGATAAACTGTGAAAAAGTGAAGTGTGAACAATAAACCTTTACAATAATAAAAGTGTGCTAAAAGTGTATGAAGAAAGAACGCGAAGTAAGTCAGATCCAGGAGTTTCTACTGAAAAAGGTGATAAAGACATCAAGTGTGCGGGGTGCCCAGGAACAGTATCTAGGCAAGTTGATTAGTGTGCTTACTGTGGTGCATCATATCATCCAAGCTGTGGGAAAAGATACAGAATTTTTTTAGACAAAAAACCAGAAATACAGAACTGCAGGTGTAAAAAAGCACTGACGTATACTACGAAAGACGTTACACGGGAACCGAAAAAGACTGCACAGAAAAAAATGGATCCCTCAATGGAAGCATATAGTAAAGTCTTTATCAACGAAGATATGACTCTTTACAATCAGAAATTGTCTCATCTGGCACGGCATCTACAAAAAAAGGATTCTGTAAATTTACATGGTTCAGTGACGGAAGAGTGTAAGTGAGAAGAAAAAAAGGAGAAAATTGAATTTGCATTAAGGATGAGGGAGCAACGCGACTTTCAGAAGAAAAATGGATGGCTGAAGACGGTAAAACTAAATAAAGGCGGGGAAGATGTTCGTAGACTAGGATAAATATACACAAATATAATGGATACAAGACTGAAGGTAATTTGTTTAAATATAAGATGTATTAGAAATTCTTACAATAAGCTTAAAATAATATTAGAATAAAAAAATACTGACATAGACATGGTCATTCTTACTGAAACTTGGTTATACAAAAATGAAACAAGGTTTCATAATTTTATAAATTATGAGGCAATACATGATTTTAGAGATACAAGAGCAAGTGGCGTAGCAATATACATTAAAAGGATTTTTAAATTTGAATATTATGAGCAAACAATTTTAAATTCAAGTAGTTGTTTTAATATAGTGATGATAAAAGTATGTGAAAAAAATCTAGTGATAGGTGCAGTCTATAGACAACCATCAGCCAGCTTTGAACTTTTCCAAAAAAGTTTCAATGACGTATTAAAACCGATAAATGGAAAAGGGGTAATATGTGGTGATATGAACATTAATCTATTAAATAGAGACTCGGATCTAGTCAAAGATTATACTAATACTGTAAACTCAAATGGGTTATGTTATAGCTAACACTGTAGATAAAACGGAGGCTGCCAGAGTCACTAAAAGCTCTGCAACCATAACCTCATGTAATAGTTAATAGACTTGAATGTAGAGTATTTGTGGAAGATACTGCGCTTTTAGTTCATAGAATTCTGAAATTTGATTTGCTTGCTGTAAAAAATAAAAATAAAAAGAAAGAAGTTTTTTGCTTTAGAAAAATTAATATTAAAAATGTTGAAAATAAATCGCAAAAAGAATGTGAAAATGAAGAATTGGAGTTGATAAAACTAATGAAAGAAAGGGATCAATTATATGTGAAACAGAAAAGAAATCCCGAAAATGAGATACTTATAAATCTTTTAAAGAAATAAAGAATGAAATAGAGACAGTAATATAATTTTGCCAGAACTCAAACGTGAAACAATAACGGCAGATTTTACATCTATAAGTAGTGTAGAGCTAGATAAGATTATTAGTAATTTAAATATATATATATATATATACTTGACAAATGAATTTATATTTTTGTATCTTGTAATGAAAAGCACGCTGCTAAAAATTATGAACAAAGATTTCGAACTAGGGCACTTTCCTAGTATACTAAAGATCAGCAAAATTATTCCTGTACATAAGACTGGATCTAAAAATGAAGCAAGCAACTATAGACCAGTGTCACTGCTAAGTGTTTTCTCAAAAGTTTATGAAAAAGCAATGAAAATAAGGATTCTCAGCTACGTCAAGGAAAATAAATGTATAAGTGGAACTCAATATTCATTCCAGGAACAGAGTAGTACGCAGGCAGCAATTACAGGTTTTACATAATATATCCTTAAAAAAATGACAAAAAAGAAATAGTTACTGCAGTATTTATAGGTTTAAAAAATGCTTTTGATACAGTTAGCCACAAAATTCTGATAAAATAAGCAGACTGAATGGGTATTAAAGAAAAAGCTTTGAAACTATTGAAGAACTATCTTGATAATAAGATACAATATGTTTATGTAAAGGAAACTAAAAGTAAAGAATTACAAGTGAAAAGAGGAGTGCCTCAGGGATCTGTTCTTGGGCCACTTCTATACATACTGTACGTGGAGAGCCTTTCTTTACTAGGTTTAAATATGAAAATTTTCATGTATGCAGATGATACAGTACTTACGTATGGGGGTAAGGATTGTGAAGAATAAGAAAAAATGGTAAATCAAGAGATAATAAAATGTTGTGAATGGCTTAAACACAATAAGTTATTGATCAATAAAATAAAACTGTTCACGTCACTTTTGCACTAATCAACATACAAAAATTACCAATGCAAATAACAATAGGGAATGAAACTATAAGTGAAAGTGAGGAGTACAAATATCTGGGCATTGTTATTGATAATAAATCCAATTGGAAAAGACATATACAGTCAATAGCTGGAAAAATAACCCCTTGGATTAGTGTGATGAAAAGAATCTCAGATTTTGTGAACGAAAAAGATCAATATATTATATACCATGCTTTCCTTGAATCATACTTTAGATATGTAATAACATCTTGAGCAACAGCGTCAGAGCAATTGATCGAGAAAATACAAAGGCTATAGAATAAATCCACAAAATCAATATTTAGTCTACCATCAGATTTTCCAACTATTGATTTATATCAAAAAATTAAAGTACCAGATGTATGTAATCTTCGAGACATCGAAAGATCAAAAATTATGTTTAAGACGGCAAACGATCTTATAAAGACAGAAAATAAAATCGAAATTGGAGCCAATGTTCATAATTATAAAACAGGATATGCGGGAGAACTGAGGGAACAGTATTATAGAACTAATATAGGACAGAACACATCTGTATACAACAGTGTAGATATGTTTAACAATTTACTAAGAGAAATTACAGAAAGAGAAATGCTCGAAGAATTTACAAAAAAGCTCCAACGGAATTTTGTACTAATCACATAATCTACAACCTAAATGTATAACTACACATAATTTAAGAATTTGAAAATGTTCTAAGCAATTAGAAGCAAGAGTTAGAAAAATACTGAATTTTAAATAAAGCGAAGCAAATATAGAGTAAGATACTAACATAGTAAGTCCAGTCATCGGGAATATTCCTGTTTTTGGATTTTAAATTACTTCAATAAAAAAAGCCTTAGTAGTTAAACAAATGTGAACGTTCGATCGAAACTTTATAAACTATTTTCAATTTTCAAATGATTTCAAATTAACAGATTCATAGTTAAACGCTTTTATTCAATTTCAAATCCTATTAGAATATTGTTTCAATCTAAAATATTCCATTCTTCACCCATTCAATTAAAATTTTTTTAATTAGAAAAAGAGCACTTTTTAAAATATTGAGCAATATTGGACTGTACATTACAGATCAGCAATTATAAATCAAATATTCAAAACTAAACAATTCCAAAATGAATTGTTTGAAGTAGAAAGCCTTGAATCGTTAAAATTTCAGAGCGCTAAATTTAGACTTCGAACGTTACAATTTTAATTCTTCTATTCAAAAAAAAATTATTTTGTAAGTGAAAGTGGTTTAATTTAACAAGTGGTTTAATTTAATAAGTGGTTTAACAATTATTAAACTAAAGCGACTTAAATTAGAAAAATTCAACTTCTGACTTAAAAAGTTGTGAGTTAAGAAAAAAATCGTTCAATTTTTTATGTTTCTAACCTAAAATTGCTTAAAATGATATAATCCTGAACATTTACAAATTTATTGATTTATTATTCATTTTAGAGCATTTAAAAAGATAGCACAGATTTTCATTTTTTGACCAGAAATCTTTGAACTGTTCAGTTTGAAATCTTTGCGCAATATTTGAAGTCTTCGTTAAATCTTTTGAAATCTTTGAAATCTTTGTGAAACATTTTGAAATGTTTTGAAATCTGTAAACAATTTTCAACATGTTTGCGAAATCGTTACAATATTCTGAAATATTTTGAAATATTTTGATATCTGTGAAATCTTTGAAAAATTTCTGAAATCCTTATAACCTTTGCAACATCTTTGAAATCTTTTGGAATCTTTGTAAAATCTTTGAAGTTCACAACTTTTCAATTAAAAGGTGTTGAAAGATTTTGTTTTATACATATAAATTATTGATCGTTTGAATGGGAAATGTTTTTAGCTCCAATTTTGATTGATTTTGTTCAGTTTTGATTACATCATATAAAAACATTTTCAACTTTAAGAGTTCGAATTTTTTATTTTCAATGACCGTGGAAAATTTTTGCGAACCGGGCAAAACCGGGGAATGATCGGGAATTTTTTTCCTCGATTAAAATGGCAACCCTGTTTAAGCTTCTCTCATAAAAGAAAGTTTGTTTTTTGGGAAGAAAATGCAACAAATGTCAAATAATTTAACAGATGAAAATCGTTGAAATTTTGAGTATTTATGTAATGTTGTTTCTGTTTTCATTGCTGAATGTGGATGGGATACAAAGTTTCAAAGAATCAAAATTTCTCCGCCTTAATGATGTGTCAATATTGTCGATTGTTTTTGATATAAAATGGTGCGCATATCGTTTTTCAGATGGGTGTTGTTGTGCTTTATTATATTTTCTGGTGTTTTCTCAAGGAATGTATCCCAGGTGTCCCCTGCCGATTCTGATGATTT
This sequence comes from Melikaiella ostensackeni, assembly GCA_032362435.1. NCBI lineage: Eukaryota > Metazoa > Arthropoda > Insecta > Hymenoptera > Cynipidae > Melikaiella > Melikaiella ostensackeni. Next base: position 13,168,539 of record JAUMHM010000050.1, on the reverse strand, counting down.
TGAAATATGTTGTAGAGGACCAGAGACTAAGCGACACGTATTTTTTTTATCTGTGGAAAAACACTTCCAAATCTGGTAACAGAAATTCAAAATTTGAAATTGCGGATCCAACATGGTGGATCAAAATTTTTGAAAATAAGTGGATTTCTATTTAAATGTCTATCTTTGTGTCTTTGGGGTTGCAATATTGAATATGACAAAAGAGTATCAAGATTATCAATAGTGGGACCAATATAACGAAATTAAATATTTCGCAAATAAATTAGTTTGTAATTTTTATCCACTATATTGGATCCGCCATTTCGAATTTTGAATTTCTATTAGCCGATTTGGGTTCAGCGACCCCCAGAAATTTGATTCTTGAAGAATCTTCAAAAACGTGTAAACTTACTCTTACATTGTTATGTAAAATATATTTTTTCGGATTTTTTCACTCATATTTTGCCTTCTTTTACAAATTTTTGAATTACTTTGATTATTTTTGGGATTGATTCACCTGCATGAAATATTTCAATTAAATGGAAAATATTGTGTTTTTCGTCATTCATTTTGAAATCATTTTTCCAACTGGTTTCGTTTAAAAATATTATTTTGTTATATGTGAACATATTTCAAGTCCATCAAAATCGGCGAGGGACACCTGGGATACCTTCCTTGTGAGTGCATAGATTAAAGAGATAATTTTTAATGGAAATAAAGTAAGTTGAAATATATGTGTGCCTAACTAATTCTGGTCTTATCATTTTGAAGCAATAACTTGTAAATACGTCATGTTGGTGGATGTGACGTAGCCTATATACAAGTTTCACAATTATGATTTCTTTCTATTTATTTATTTGGAGTTCCACGGCCACCTTATCGTTTCAATAAAGCTGGAAATGTTACAAATCACATTCTTTTATTAAACTTTTCGATTTGCCACTTTTTCTATAACCTTATTTTATTAATTATAATTACAGCCCTAAATAAATTCATATAATTTCGTAAAGCAATTAGTAGTATTCCACCATCAAATTAGTAATTTTGTAATAATTATTAGTGACTTTCACACGATTTAAAGAAATTATTTTTTTGTTTTAAAATAATAAGATTAAATCAATTATTTCTTAAATCTTAGCCAGTATTTTATTCAAATCAAAAAGATGTATTTTCAAATCAGAGAAATAGCATCAGGCAAATCAATGAATAGTTATTTTAATTTAAACAAGGAAAAAACGCCATTACTCAAAATCAAATACATGTTAACTTTTTGTAACGGTACTTCCAATCTAAATTAAAGAACGACGTTGAAGAATTTCTCTAATCAAGACATAACTTTTCTTTGGATACACATATATTTAAGACCTGAATTCTTGTCAACAGATTCAAGACTAAAGATTTTGAAATCTTTAAATTTATTAATTTCTAAAATGAACACCTTTTGAATAGGATATGCAAATTTTGATCATGATTGAATTTGATTTGAATTGAAATTCCTATTTGGAAATCATCCTAAAAAAAAGTCATGAAATAACGAAACTTACAGATCTGTCAATCTTTATGTATCAAAACCTCCAGATTTGAGTACAGAACATATTTTGGTTTCATAATTTAGTCAAAAAATTCGGAAAGTTTCATATTTAAAAAATTCCAACAATAAGAAATTTGAAACCCTTCCTGACTATAAAAGATTCCAAATGTCCACTTCTTCAGGTTCAAAATAAAAAATATTTCAGTTCTAAGCCAAAAGTCAGTCACTGACACCTCTTTATAATTATTCAACTAATTTTCAGTCAAAAGTCACTAATCTTCAGTCAAATTTCTCTAACTGAATTTAGTCAAAGAACTGGATTTTATATTTTTTGAATAAAAAATCAGTTGAATGCTTTCAGTTACCTTTCAGGAAGTTTTTCTACTGCAAATTTGTGAATTTTCACTAAAATCGAAGTCGTTTCTCTTTTATTTAACGAAAATAAGGACAGTTTCACAGATGTGGAAACTCTTAAGAAACTAAATGTAGATATAACATCCAGATTCTATCCATGAAGATTAACGTGATTAATATTATAAAATAGTTGCACGTGAAAGTATTAACAACAAGTGGAAAAAATAATTGGGAATGTCATAAAATTAAAGATCGCCTTATCAATTATCACGCATTTATAGTGAAATCAAAGCAATATTATTTGAGGAATATGTCTCGAAGCGTCGACGCTTGTTTCGCTTCAGAAATCAATATTGTCCTGCGTCAACTTGTTGGACAAATTGTCGGGTGTTTAAATTATTTATGAGCAATAATTCATTCGAGAGTTTAGGGGTTTCTATTTCGTTTCTAGATATTTCAATTCCAATTAATTGTATTTGTTATTTATATAATTTAGTAGACTTTTTTGAAAAATGAAATTCTCTTTTACTTGAAATCATATTAATAAATAGTATCTCATCTTTTATAAAAATATGAAACCAAATTTAAAGTGACATTTAATCGAATTTTTTTATTTAAAATGGCACACATACATGCATTGTGATTACTCTGCATCCATAAACTCTCTCTATGTACACATCACCCTATAAAGCTATTAGTAACCCTCAGGCATGTTTACTTCCGGTTTGAGGTAAACTTTCAACCCTCAACTAGTATAAAAGTTTAAAAAGTTGCCAACCCAGAAGTCTTTAATCCGATATTCAACGGCTTTTGCATTTATTACAGAGCTTTTCTCTCTGTGTGATATTCCGCTCGTGTCCTTATGCCGCATTATAAAGTTCCTAAATTTACTGTATCAAATTTGGCATCATTTGCTTGGCTGCCATTTTGTAAAACGGAATTGCATTATGTGACTCTAATTTTAGGAAAAAACCCAGTGGAAAAATTTCAAGACTTACAATTGAGTTTTCCCATCGTACATTTCCCGTCGAGAATTTCTTTCGGGCTTTTCTGCAATTCTTCCTTGCTTGGTAATTAGTAGTAGAAAAAAATTCTTTCTAATCTTTAAAGTAAAAATAAATAGCTCATTTTGCTTTGTTTTATTTTCTTCTTTTATTGCTTCTCAGCTTCATCTTCCTTTTAAACTCATTGCACTTTGTCTCCATTTCAGTGTATCTTATATTTTACTTACTTTTCTAGGTTCACTTCAACCTACTTATATCAACACATCTCATTCAGAATCTTTTACTCTTTCTGTCTTTCTCTCTTTCAAGTTCTTCCTACTTTATTCTTTTATAATTTTGTAACTTTATCTCTTATTCCCAATTATAGTACAAAAGAAATTTGGTCAAATTTTATACATGAATTTGCTGCTTTTGAATTGGGAAAATACTTTCCTCAGTTGCTAGCTTTTTAAATTTGGTTAAATCTCTTGTTCTTCTTGCAATATTGTCACTTATTAAGTTTTATTGAATTGAGACAATTTTTCAATCTTTTTGCACTGAATTTTATTTTAATTTATTCACTTTATTTTTATTCAGTATCTCTTTATAAAAGAAAAATGGCCGATTTGACAAATCGATACTCTCCAGTGACTGGAACATTATTAGTCTATTATACGAATTTATCTCTCTGACACATTTGTAACGATAAACTTCTGCGAGGAAAATTATTCGAAAAAGTATATTTATTATAAGAATATGTAAATACGAAGATTGATCGCCCGAGCATATTGTTAGTAATGATTTTCGTATTGGAAAGATGGAGGAAAGTGTAGGTGACAGAATATCGAGGAGCGTTTGAATGAGAATCTTTCAATCGAGATTAAGCTTTAACACCTCCTTGACGTCAGCAGAAAATAAAATTGAAAGATAAGTTTATTTTATGCAAAAATCCCTTTCGTTCACATTTTGTGGTAATTAACTTCTCAGAAATAATTTATTAGAATTGAAATTACAATGTAACTTACATTTTTTTAATTTAAAGTATTATTGAGTTCAAAATATTTCACAATTAAAGAAAAATGTTGTAAAATAGTTTATGATTATTGACAGAAATATTTTTCTGGATATGAAAAGAGCCTGAAGATCGAGGCGTACATAAATCTTGCGATCAGTACACAAACGTTATTGAAATCACCCTGCAATCACTCTGCAATCACCCGCGATCACCTGCAATTATTCTGCAATCACTGCAATTACATAAATTTTCTCATAAAAAGAAAAAAATTTACGCTTTAAATTTTTACTTTAAAAATGCGACTTAGTAAACTCATAGCCTATACATATAATATGCGTGTACCCAGGCGGAAAAATTATACGCAGCGAAAAAATTATGTATAATTTTCACTTGTTTTATACATGATTGGAATTGTGAGAATTTAATGCAAGAAATTGCATCCTCTCAAAAATAGTTCGATTTTCGAGTTAATATTTTATGTTCATTATAATTTAACGTAAATTTTAACTAATTTCACGATTTTAATTAATTAAAATACAGGTATATTAAAATTAGTCCTACTTTCACGTAGTATACGTCTTTATGGCAAACGGTTGTCAGAGGAGTAAAAACAGGAAGAAGAGAAGAAAAATTTATTAAATCTTTCATTTTCTAAATTTCTGAAGAACATGTGTACATACCACCTTCATCTAAAAGTTTTAGGACTTTATTTTTAAAATCAAAAATACAAGTTTATTCATCATAATCGATATTGTCCCCTTCAA
>JAUMHM010000050.1:13142102-13157279 GCA_032362435.1 Melikaiella ostensackeni | reverse complement strand
TGGAAAAATTTCCAGAGGTACCGGCTTAGGGATCGAACCCCGGACCTCTAGTAGGAAGTCCTATTATTATTATTATTATTATTATTATTATTATTATTATTATTATTATTATTATTATTATTATTATACCATTGAGCCAAATCTCTTCCGGGGTGAGCTCAACTCGTTCGGTTTTAGCCTCGTTATACTAGCGAGAATCAAGAATTTTTTATGGTTAGAGTAAGAAAGGGATATGAAGGAGAAGGAATAGGTTTTAGATCAATGTAAAATTCGCGTGTTGTTCATTCACGAAGTCATTATACTAGTCCACTAAGAAAATCTCTTCACGCGGGCCCATTAGTATCCAAAATCTTTTGTTTTAGGCATCACTCTACTTCTCACAAACAATTGTCTTCTATACATCCTCATCCTTGCATACGTCTTTCGCTTCTGTTACATCCATACATCGTTTCATGCACGCTCTTGTGTTTCTATGACTTCTTATATCTCTTCGTTTTGCAGTCTTATTCACACATTCGAATCATTCTTTCTTCGGTCTACCTCTGGGTATGCTACCACTTAACCTAAATACTCTTGATTCGTTAAACGTTCTCTACACATTTTCTCAACATGACCAAACCATCTCAGCAAATTTCTTTCACTCTTGTCAAACAATGTTTCGTTTACACCACATTCTTTGATAACCCACGTATTACTGACTTTGTCCATCAGTGTTTATCTGCACATATTTCGCAAGAATCGCATGCTAACTGCCTTTTTGTGAATCATGTATTGCAATTTTAGCTTTATTCGTTACATTGCTACTTCTAGTAATAGCTCGTACACTGCCTATAATCTTTCTACCCTCGTTCATACCTTTTGATATCTCTGCATCTATGTTTCCGTCAGCAGTGAATAAACTTCCAAGATACACGAACTCATCGACTTGTTCTGTCCTCTCTTCGTTTAAGGCAATGTTGCATACTGTTTTCTCACCCTTCTTCCAAACGCGATAGTTTTTGTTTTATTTGCGTTAATCTTAAGACAAGACCCGTGCTCTTCATGCTGGTATTCAGTCTGCTCATCATTCTTCGCAAATCGTTGACTGGTTCTGCCGTAACAATCTTATCATCTGCAAACGCCAGTCCACGTACTTTCACTGTCCCAAGATCAACACCTTCTTCGTCTAGGAGAGCCATTCTCAGACATTTGTCCATGAATATATTGAACATTCAGGAGGACATAACGCAGCCTTGCCTGACGCCCTAGTTAATATGAAATCAATCGCTCAGTTGTCCATTTACTCTTACACTCGTTTTCCAAACCATTATAAATATATTGCTTTTATTGCTCTTAGAAGCCAGCCATTCACCAGACACTCTTTTGGGACTTCCCGAAGTTTAAAACTATTGACCTTATCAAAATCTTTTTTCAGATCAACAAATGCACAAAAAACTCTTTTGTTTACTCTCAAACTTTTTTCTATGATCTGCCTAAAGCTGTCTCATATCTAATCGCTCTTTAATAAGTACAGTCGCCTTTATCACCCTTTCCCTTGTAGAGTAAGTCAATAATCGCCTTCCTCTAATCGGCTGGAACTTCACCATTCACAGCACACATATTCGTAAATTCACTTAGCCACACAAACAAATATCCGCCACCTCTCTTATGCATTTCATCAGTGATACAATCCACACCAGCAGCTTTTGATTGTTTTAAAGGGTCTGTTTCAATCCCTTCTCCATTAATTTATATTTGTGATGTGCAAAATAGTTCGACTCGACTTAGAACCGACATCTTGGCGTGAGTCATGTGTCGAGTTTTTCGATACCGTCTCAAGCTGTAATTGAATCGAGAACTTCCGATTCGACTCAGCGCGTGAGTCATGAGTCGAATTTTCCGAGCCGACTCAAGCTTAAAAAAATTCGAAATTTCACATCGAGCCAGCAGCTTAAGTTGATTTGAATTTAATTGATTCGACGCATACGGCAAATAATTAATAAATCGGGTTTTGAGATCGACATATTGACATAACCGCAAACTGAAAAACGCTCTATAGAAGCAAAAAAAAACCGAAATCAATTTCAGTGCATTTTTGGAAGAGACAGCAATATGTTTTTTTCATAAAAAATTAGCTTGTCAAAATTTATTTTGAAACGATAGTTTGTTTGACATTCGTTGTTTTTTAAACGTATTTATAACATAGCTTATTTTTAATCCGTTCTCAATAAACAGTGGCTCATTTTGTTCTTTGTAATATTCCGTACAAATCTACTCGTTGCATTCTGTTAAAAAAATTTTTTATTCAAAAAAATTCTAAGCAAATTATCTCTATCAAAATTCATCGCAGAGTCGAATCGGATTTTTTGGATTCGATCACAGCTTGAGTCGTTATCGCAAATTCGACTCATGACTATAACGCGCTGAGTTGATTCAGGTTTTTTCGATTTGATCACAGCTTGAGTCGGTTTTTCAAATTTGATAAACCTATATAATCATTTCAAATGCCACTTAAAATTATATGAGATTATGTAAGATTGAAGGAACAAATTTTTTCATTTTATTCGAAAGATTTTTAATATTTAAATTTGAAGTGGCATGATTTAAAACAATTTCTCAATTTTGAACGCTTGAATTTGACCATTTTTATTTTAAGTCTGCCAGTGACTCACTTTTTCCAATTTCGCCACTTTTTCCCCCTTTTTTTGTGTCACTTTTAGCTTCTTTTTATCAAAATATGCTTTTTTTATTCAAATATACAAAAATGATCAATTAGAATTGAAGGCTTTTTCATCCTAGACCGATTAATTATTCAGAACGTTTTAAAGTGAATGATTTCAGACTAAAATTGTTTCGTTCTCAAAATTGTTGATCGTTCAAAATTGCACAGTTACAAACTAAAATGTTTCATAGTTATAAATAATTTTGAATAGAAAACTTTGTAATAAATACATAAGTTCAAATAGAAACTTCAAAAGTTGGACCCTCTCATATTAATAGCGTTTAAAGTCAAACAATTTTTCCAAGTTATAACTTCTTCTGAACTGATTATTATGGTAAATTATGCGACGAAAAATGGAACTATGCGTTGTAAAAATATAAAAATTAAGGTATGGGATGCACATTTCAACTCCAGAAAATATTAAAATATCAATAGAAAATTGTTAATGCTCTCTTTTCGATTTTTGAAATAAAAATTTAGTATTGAACGACAATGAAAAATTGAAAAGAGTTTTTTGTGCATCATATATTCATTTGAAAACGTAAAAAAACAACTTTTCTAGTTCAGTTAATTGCACATTTTCAAATAAAAGTTGTACATGCCGAATTTGAAGTATCTTCAGTTTGAATTAAAGATACACGCATTTTCTTAGTTTAAAAAAAATGTTCTTACTTCTTAAAGTGCTTCTGAATTGGGAATTTTGTCTTTTTTAAACGATATAAACGCTTTAAAAATGCCGAAAAGTTCCAATATCCTGTAACAACAAAATAATGGCATGGTTTTTCGATTCAATCAACTGAATTTAAAAAAACTTGTTTTTTCCACATTCTTAAAAAATTATAACTTGATCAACGAATTTTGTTTTTAATTTTCTATAGTTGTTCACCACAAAAAATTCACTTACAAAAAATTCCTCACAATGTTTTCGCCCCTAGGGAAATCTTCTACAATTCTCAAATTCAAAAACCAAACAGAAGATATTAATCGATTTCAACAACTTTGGTTGTACTCCTTTCGAATACCAAAGCACAACTTTCTTTCAAATATCTTTTTAAAAACCTACGTCAAACCTAAATGGAAAAACTGCGCAAAGTTCAAAGTGCACATTTTTTATGATATGATCTTTGAAAAAATTATCTAAAATGAGTTAAAAATGTTAAATTTCTTGCAACTTTGTTACATATATAATTCACACGAGAATATGGAATTATGCGCTACTACGCGAAAATTCCAAAATTATGCGATGAAAATAAGATTATGCGCTTTGATGCGACGTTAAATTGAATATATTTGGCTTGGTAACCTTATTTAACATGAAAGTTCTGAGTTATACCTAATTTTGTGGCATTATGCGATTGTGCGCTTCCTATAAACTAGAGGTCCTTAAGTTCAAAATTTTGCGTTTGATAATAATTGAATTACCAATATTAAAAATTGTTTGATCTTAAACCTAATTTGCTCAAATTTATACAATTCAAAATAGAATCTCTTAATGTTGATTGCGCTCAATCAAAAATTGTTCACTTTTCAATTCTACCTGAACATATATGTAGCAATAATAAATATATGTTTTTATTTGGAGGACCCGGAATAAAAAGTTCACTTCTGGTGATTTCGGAAATGGAGTCGTACAACTTTGAATGTTTTACAGTTAAGATACATGTTTTCCATTTTGAAAGTTTCAAATTTGAATTCATTCGTCCGTGCTAAAGCTTCTGCTTTAAAGTTGCACAATTTTGATATTATGTCTAAACTTCGAAAGTCATGACATCAAGTTTGTTCAACATAGAAGACTTTCAGTCTGACATTATAGCATGAAGAAATCTCATGCTTGAAAATAATTTCCAAGTAAAAACCTTTTCATACGAATAAGACGTGGTATAAACTGAAATTAAACGAATTGAACAAATTAAATTCCTTTTGCAATTTGGAATTTCAAGGAAGTTTTTCACTGGAATAAAATTTGGAAAGCTTTTGTTATATAGAAATATGTATTCGGCTCATCTATTGTGGGATGAGATCAGCCTATAGATTTCTTTGGTGTGCAGTGACCTTTTTCGGCTTCGCAAACGGCTCGGAAATGGAGAATTTGGGTTACTTACATTTCTAAGTGGGATGTAGCTTTTGGCGTTATTGGGATATGAATACAAATCACAAATCCGCGAATCGTTCATATTTTGCGGAGTATTCTTCTGAAACAAAGCCCTGCTCATCGAAAAACTGGCACGGGCCGGTATTGTTTTCTGAGCCGTTTCCGTTGACCCCATTCCCATTCCCATTGAAAATCATGTTGGATAAATCGAGTCGCTTCTCGATTGGATCCGGATGATCATGTTTCCACGCGTATAGAAAGTTACCCTGGCCAAAGCACTCATACGCTGTAATTAATTGCACAATGTTTTTGCGGCATGAGATGATTTAAGAGGGCTGGAAATGCATCAGGAGTCGCATTTTTCCGCAGAATAGAATGCCGGAGGCATTATTGCTAATGCGGACGTATTAAAATGATTTGTTGACATGCTCTCATATACTAGTTCTTTTTCTTGCAATTTATAAACGGGATTAATATTTCTACTGGACAAACATCAGATCAAAATTTGTTAAAATGAAAGATCTTTCATTTTCCTGAAGGGATATTTTATGTCAATATTGTTGTTATAACTGGTTTCATATTTCCGAGGGATGATTGTGCTGAAAACTAAATTAGAGGTTCAGGAAAACATATGATTTGCAAAAATAAAGCTCCTTCTTTAGATGACTTTAAGATGATGTAAAAAATTAACAAGGATATTTCAAAAGATTATTGAGGGATTTTGCACCGTTTTTCATTCTATAAAAATAATACAGTTAGAAAGAATTTGGGCATTTGCACCGAGTCTATCAGAAAAATAATAGATCTGCTGCATTTTGTGGAAACTTCGAAAAAATTAAGAGGATTGAATCCATTCCAAATCAGGCAAGTTCTGCACTTTAATTTTCGTATTTTTCTGAAAAACAACGAAAAATGAAAGAAAAAAAAGATGAAATATTGCACACTTGGAAAAGTTTTGCAAAAAATAATTCTTCTTCTTTTGTGATATCTCGCTACGTTTACAAGAAAAATTAGAAAATTTTATTTTTAGAAAAAAAAATTTCTCTCGGCTATAAAAAAAGTTAAGCTCACATAAAACTGATAGGATGCCTTTCTTGCTGTATAATCAGAAACTTTCAAAAGATGTTACGAAAAATGATAAGGTGGGGTTTTCCAGGAAACCTTCTTTAAATTTTTTTAAAATTCAAAGAAAAAAATACAGAGGGTTGTCTGCCATCCCCCGCCTTTTTAATTGTTTATAATATTTCAGAAAACTTTCTGCTAATATGAGGAAGGCATCTCATCAGTTTTATGCGGGCTAACCCATATTTGTGGCCGAAAGAACGAGAAATTTGAAAAACAAATTATTTTTTAAATAGACTTCAAAATTCAAATACTTGTAACCTTATGGACAAAGTTTGTTCTTAAATCGGAAGAATACATGTCACATAATTTCCCCTCAAAAACAACATATTTCGTCGCTGAAAAATTCTGTGACTTGAAGTGGAGTACATGTAAATAAGTTTGAACAAAAAAAAAAAAATAAAATAAAATAGAACTTTCCTATTACCTTCATACCAAATATTAAAAATGAAAAATGAATTGAGATTTATTTCTAAAATCTGACAAAACTTTGTAAAGGCGGTACAATAAAAAAACGCGAAATAGTTTCGTATTTGTCAAATAAAAAAAAGGTAAAAATGTATCTTTCGACGTTGAAACTGCATGCTTCAATAAAATTCTAGTTGAGTCAATAGGGCAAGGAATAAAAACACATATTTTGTATTTATCTGATTCAATAGTATATTTAACTCATTGCAGAATATAATTTTTCATCTGAAATTGGTCAAATATTTTCGGTGTGCCTTGACACTTCGTTTAAATTAAAGGCGTGCACCTCGAAGTTGGGGTGGATTAATTGGTGGTGCTGGTCTATTTTCGAAATGTTCGAAACGTCTGAATACAGGCATTAATGCAAACGCTTCATTAGTCGTAAATACATGGTTCTCACCGGTATCTAAGTTTCGTATCATTACTTGGCCCTTTTTATTAAAGAATGGATGAACAGTTCTTTCGACATTAAATCCAATGATGGTTACACCCCCCCATATTACTACATGATCTCCGTAGTATGCACGTACGTTTATTTCTCGACCTAACTTGATGTAAAGTCCACGAAGCCGTGCCGCGGGAAGTTCAATTTCCTGAACACTCATGTCTATAGCCCCATTAAACAGGCAATCTGTAACATCAGGAAAATTTTCGAATGGAAATGAATTTTGTAGTTATTTAATATACATAGGTGATTATCCCGAAATGATCCTTTTAGAAGAAATTGAAAAAAAATTATTTTTACTGAAAAATATCTGATTCGGTTTTATTTTAAACTGATACAAAACAATAAACTTAAGAGAAAACTGATTTTTCATTTTTATATATTTCTGTTATCTCAGACGAACAGAGGACTCCAGAGGAATGAGTACCAAAAGAATGTTAATTGTGACAATTTTTCGCGCAAAACACATGTAAAGTGTTTCTAACCTCAAAGCTTGCAAGGTATCCATGTTACATTATGTTTTCATCTTCCAGTTGAGAGTAATAAATATCAATTTGTTTTATAAAATATTCATAATTTCGATGTTTAAAAACATTTAATACTTTTCTAGCTTGATTTAGTACATGGTGTCATGATTACTACATGCCAGAGCAATGAGATTTTGGTGTAATACAAGAAAGAATGGTTAATATAATAAAAAAAGGCTAACCTATTTCTGAAAATTGTTTCAAAATATTATTAAATAACACAACCTCGGAAAAATTCCAGAAATTTTAAAAATTTTCAAAGAAAAAATTAATTACAGGCAAAATGATCATTTCGAGAGAATCACCCTCATATTATATAAGGGAAGGGTGTCAATAAGGTGATCTTTTTTACCCCGTTAAACCCCACTCATAATACTCTATAAAAACTTTCTGCTCCACAAAATATTTTAAATATGTGAGTTTCGGGAAGGGCTGAAAGTGCGCTCAGGTTGAAAGGCGTATGCAAAGGACCTCGCACAAAAAATTAGTCATAATTGGTCCGAGTTCTTTCAAAAAATTTCTTCTAGTTTCATGAACTACAAAATACATTATTTTTAGTAAACTCCACCCAAAGGCCTTTCCCATACATTTCATGTGGGGTCATTTGCGTCGAATGGCCCCTATTTGAATTGTTTTCATTTATTTTGTAGGGAATTATTTATTGAAAACAGTCACGGCTAGCCTCGATTAAATTCGACCTTAAAGTGCTTGCACATTCAGTTTCTCTGTTGTACGTGTTTCGGAGATTCCCCTCGGTTATTTCGAGCAAAGAAAGGAAAAAGTTGTACTTCGCATTTTCGAGAAAAATATTTTTTTTTATGTTTAACGATTAAAAATCTCATTTTTCTCGAAAACGGCGCAAAATATGAATAGTAGTACATATTTGAAAATTGTTTTCCATCCTGAAATCTATGAAATTATACACGATCCAGATGTTTGTTTTGTGTACTTTAAACAAAGTTTCGAGAAAAATATAAAAAATCGATAAAAATCTACTCAAATAACATTTATATTAATGAACTTTAACGTTTCATTTTTTTAAATAATTGCCTTTAGTTCAGTATCAGTAATAATGTGAAGAACATATTCCATGAAACTCGTAAAGTTCCTGAACATCAAAGCGGAGAAAAATTGGTTTTTATCTCTAAAATTGAAGAAACTTCATGGAAAATTGTCTTACATTATTACTAAACTAAAAACAACTGTTTTTAGAAATAAAATATCAAAGTTTATCAAAAAAATTATTTTAAAAGATTTTTTCTATTTTTTTAGGAACAAATCTCCAAAGTACACAATATAAACATCTCGTAAGAGTATAATTTTTTAGTTTTCAGGAAGGTGAAAAATTTTGAATTATGAACTAATTTTTATATTTTGCTTAGTTTTCGAGGAAAATGAGATTTGTAATCGTTAAAATGAAAAAAACCGTTTTTCTCAATAAAGCATAGTACGATTTTTTTCTTCCTTGGCTCAAAATAATCGGGGGCATCTCGGAAACACGTATAGTACAAAAGAGAAACTGCATGTACAAGCACTTTTGGTTAAACTTAAACGAGACTTGAATACTGCTGTGTTTTTCGCAAATTTTTTAAATTGCCAATACTTATCTCCAAAAGTATTCAACATTTTCTAAGTTTCTAGGGCTCACTTAAAAAGGAAAATGCTGCGCTTTTTATTGGAATCATCTACAGATATGTTGATGCACTTTACAGATTTTCAACCTTGATAAGATAATTTGAAATAGAAAGCGTTTGCAGGCACATAAACTCATAGCTCCGATTAATTTGAAATTTCGCAGATTTATGTATTTTGATGCGCTGATAACAAAAATGATAGTGAAAATTGGCGCAAATTCCATTTTCATGGTGAAAACCATAAAAACCTCATGAAAATTATAGTTTTTTGCTTTGATCTCAGTGTTTTTTAGTAGATCTACAATTCTTTTTTGAAGCTTTTTCGAACATTTTTATTATTTACAGAGATAAACGCAAAAAAAGACCAAGACTTCCATGGTTTTTTCATGGCTTTCACCATGAAAATCAAATTTGCGCCAATTTTCAATATCATATTCGTGATCAGCGCATCAAAATACATAGGTATACGGAGTTTCAAATAATTCGGAGGTATGCGCTTTTCGGAAGTACTATACACCCGAAACTCGCATAGACTCAACTCTCTATTTAACGATTCTCGATATACCGCCTTCCTAGAATTTCCACCGGCTGAATTCAGTGATGAGGGGTCCAAGGGGCCAAGAGAGAAGAGCTGTGAGCTTAGCGGAGTTAAGCAGTTCCGTAGCCGCAAAGCGGGCAGTTCTAACACTCGCGTGCATATTTCGCAATTATTTTTAAATGAACGGAGAAAATTCTGTTTTCATTAATTGGTCTTCATAATTTAAGTCCCATCCTTCATGATAACAAAAATCTAAATTTGTACAAAAAACAGTTAATTTATATTATGTATTCCTGCTGGAAATGGTTCATATGGTCCTGACTGTTTACGATAGAAAAATTCTTGCAAGGGCGTCACGGCCGTCGCAGGCCATAACCGAGACTGGCGTTGAATCGAGAGTTGAGTGTACTTCAGGTTTAATATGTAACTGCTATCTTAGACAAAAACTTACTTACTCTTTAAAAATAAAATGTTATAAACAGTAGTGTTAAAAATCCTAGTAATCGCCAGTCAGCTATTTGAGCTCACTAAGTGATCGCCAGCCCAGTCTCCGCCAATTAATGAGTGTCATGTTCAAAGGTTATAAATGTCCAATTTTATTTTTTAATTGAAACTGTGAAGAAGTTGTATATTTTACATGAAAAACTATTTTTTCGAACGTGTTCTTAAACATTTTTTTGAATATGTGCCTATCTAACGTATGTTATGAACGCGAGTGTTAAGAAAAACTGTAGTCAAATGATTAGCCTTTACGATAATTGGGCGTTTCACCTTATACACTCAACTCTGGATTTATGTCCAGTTTTGGGCATGGCCTCGATGGCCGTGACTCGGTTCCGAGAATTTTTATGATATGGACATTGAGGGCCGTGTGAACCAGTGCTCCCAACGTGGGCTCCACGCGGTACTGCGCATGCATCGCAAATGGCTTCTGATTGGATGCTTTTCGCGCGCTGTTTAAACCACCAAAAAAGTATATTTTTTGTTTATCACAAATAATGGCTTTTTAGCTTACAGATTTATCCATTAGACGAAAATTAATGAATCATGAGCAGAATCACAAATAATTAACTCACTATTCTAAATGAATTTTCAATTAAATCACTATTCTAAAGTAAATAAAAAGTATACTTTACTAGAATGACAAATTATGAATATTATAATACATATTATAATAATATATTATAAATATTACAATAATTTATGAATAATAAGTATGATAAATAAATGAATTTTTTTAATTTACAGAATAGTGATTTAATTTTTTTAAATTTTGATTTAATGGGAATTCTATAAGTTAAAAAGCCATTATTGATAATAAATAAAAAAAAAACATATTTTTGACGTCTTAAATAGTGCATGGGTCTTAATAAACGTTATCTTCAAAATGCTTAAAAGCCCAAACATAACCTGAGAAAAACTTGTGCTAATTGATGAATGATATGCACTCAATTTTCCTGAGACGAGGATAAACTAAATATTTAGCTCAAATGGGGAACTAATTTCGCTGTTGCACGTTCAAATTTTTTTTTGTCTGCTTACTTACTTTAAATGTTTGAGGATTGTTCAGCTTCTCGTTGAAAATGAGAACTTTCTCTCTAATGATCGGCCCGGATTTTGTATCACTTATGTCTCACTTGCTTAAACCATTGTAACCCAGCAGCGTCCAAAACTGTATTACCACCATATTTCTGTCAAATAGGCTGTTTTGAGGCACCTGATTTACTTTTTGTACAAGATAGTATTGCTCTTCGAAGGTCAAACATGTACTTTTTGACATTTTTGTAACGCATAATAAAAACTAACCGAAACACTGAAACTGAACTGATACGAACTAACGAAATTATCCGCTTGGAGCACTGCCCGCTTTGTGTTTACGGTGCTGCGTAATTGCGTCGAGGTCGCCGCGCCTACTTTCCCTGCCCCTCGGAAGGACTTAGACCCAGGTGGCTTTAATCCAGAGTTGAGTGTATTTGGTTTGAAATTCTTACAATTTATAAATGGAAGCCTTAATTATTGGCAATCTGTTTTAAATTGAGTATCGTTTAAAAATTAATTATATCGAATTGAAAGAGTCTTAAAATCAGAGATTCGGCAATTGAAACATTTAAAATTGTTTAGTGTCGAATTTGAATCGTTGAAAATTGTGCAATCTCAAAAAAAAGCCTGAATAGTTGAAAGATTTTCAATTGAAAACGTAAAAAATTGAATCCAATTCTAAATTTTTCTGTTCTGAAAATAGTTCAAATTAGAAATTCTTCCCAAATAATAAGAATTTAAATAGGGAAGACTTGAGTTTCGGAAAGATTTGAGTCAAAGCTAAACAGTGGAACAGAAAATTGCAATTTTTCAACTTTGCAAGGACTTCAGTTTAGAAAAAGAAACTAGAACCTGAAAAGTATTCCCAATTGAAAACATTTAAATTAAAAAAGTAACAAATTCAGCAAATTTAGGTTCTAAGTAAATTTCAAGTATAAACTTATCTCATAATATGTCATATTTACCAATAGAATTAACGAGAACCGATAAAAAGACCAAAGCACCAACGATCTTCATTTTTTCTAGTCAGAGAAAACCTGATGTACGGAGAAATCGGTGATCGTACTGTAACTGATAAATATTCTGCAAGATATTTCAATATAGATACTAGTAGTTATCTTATTCGCCCTTCTTAATTTTTCCACCTCTTAGTTCGTTTAGAGGGGACAATCTTCTTCTTCTAAGAAATTAATAATACTTTCTGAAGAGGGAGGGGAGGTGTGTCAAATAGACCACCCAGAGCGTGACGATCTTAGAGTAGAGGGTTTGAGCTAACCTAAAAACTGTCTTTCTTTTTTATGACATTATTCACGACAGTATGTAAAAGAAAATTTTGTGTTGATTAGTGATTATGAGTATTAGCAAAATGCCCAAATTTTGCTGCGTGTTGAATTGTGATAAAGAACATGCTACAATGGAGAAGGAAAGCGTTCAATGTTTGTGGTACCAAAGAATGAGAATTTTTGCGAAGAATGAGAGGAAAATATTCTAGAAATAAAGCAACGCAAATATGATTCCTTATTTACCGAGAGATTAAAAACATATATTACCCCTTTTAAAAGATTTTAAAAGAAATACCAGAGGCTAAGTGTCAAAGATGTATACAGACCATATACCCTCCAATTGTCGCGCTCTAATCTAATTGGTCTAGGTGGCCACTTAAAGAAACAGCATTTGCTTCAAAACGCGAGTCATCCCACTACTGGCGATTACGGACCTGTTTATACGACCGTAGTGGAGAGGTACTTCACCGGCCTAGACAGACAGGGCACTTTGACCGCGTATGCGCATGCGCATTCGTTAGTCCGCCCCCAGGCGCACTGTTCTGCGCTTTCAAAGGGACAATTGTCCCTTCAAGCTAACCTCAAACGTGAGACGCAGTTTCATGAGAAAACTGAAAAAACATACTCTTATTAGATAAAGTATCGTGTGAAACAACGATATTTATCCTTGATCTGGCCACGAATATCCTCGCAAACAAACCAACGATATTGGCAGAATCTTGAAAACAGGAATTTGGAAAATATTTTATTTTGACTTATTTTTAATGAATCAAACTTTTAAGTCGTTAAAAATAGATATTATACAGCTCAAATAAAAATGTTTCATATCTGAATATAGCACTAATTAAATAGGAATGATTTTGACTGAGGTTCGAAATTTATAATTGATTTTGCAGTTTACGTTAAAATTATACAGATTGAAAAGGCTTCATTGAAATAAAAATAACTAGAATTATTAGCAGGACTTGTTTTTTAATTCTTATATACTTTTGAAAAACTTGGATTCCGAAATTATATCGTTTCTTCGTATTTCTTACTAAACAAAAAATTCCAGGCGAAGTTTCAATTTTGCATGCCATTTGAAACTTACGAAGTCACATAGCTAATTCAAAGATATGAAAATCCATGAATCAAGGATACAATTGGTTGTTTCAAAAACAATAATTACTTTTCTCAAATAAATTTTAGTTTTGTTGTTTTTGGTTGTTTTTGGTTGTTTCAATTGGTTGTTTCAAAAACAATAATTACTTTTCTCAAATAAATTTTAGTTTTGTTGTTTCGATTTTTCAGTATTTTTCCGTTTGAAGTATAAATTTTTTTCCGTGCATGATAAAAACGATGAAAAAAGCATAGGCAGAGGGTGTCATTACCAAAAAGTTGACCACTTTAAGTCTCACTCATTTCCACATTCCCTTCGGTCAATCAATATTTTCAAAAAATATCAAAGCATAATTTTGTCAAAGTTTGAAATTGTAGGCTACTTCGTTTAGAAGTAAAAAATAAAGAGAACCCAAAATGTGTGTTAACACACCTGTCCAAAACTAGAAATTTTTGATGAAAAATTGCTAAATAATATTACAGTTTTTCTTGAATATTTGAGATTCACAGATCACTTATATTGAGTTGGAAAAGATAATAATCAAGAAGAGGGTTCAATATAACTTCAAAGTCTGTACCACAAGCTATTTTAGGATAAAACTCGAAAATAATTATTCAAATTTTTCATGATGCAAAATAAAATCGTTAATTTTGAACTTGTAAAGATTTTAGTACAGCTAAAAATCGATTTATTAACGTTGCATCAAAATAACAGTTAACAATGATCACTATTTTTGCGTGAAATTTTTTATAAAATGTCGCACATCGCTCCATATTACTTCATCATACTACAAAATGAGAGGATATTCTGAAATGCTGAAGTTAAAGTAGAATAAGTCCTGATAATAGTTATTTCTCTCATATTTTAAAATACTTTTACCTGCTCTGCATATACTTTTGGAAGATTTTTGAAATTCTAATATTTTATCATGACCGAATGTCGCATAAGGCCACCTCAGATAGGAGCTAATTTTCAGAAAATATATATATTTGGCCGTTTTGGTAACCTTGTGAAAGCACACCATGCAAAGTTGTTCTTATCTCTAAGAATCATAAATTAATGAGCCTACTTCCACAGCAGTAATCTTTGGTACACTGTAAAAGATTGACTGTCTGACTAAACTGTTTGTTTAAATTATGAAAACCGATTCGAAATGAAGGCATCATGAACCAACGAAATTTCCTTGACAACGACTAAGGAAAATTTACATTCGAATGATACTGCAAAACTGATATATAAAATAACTGTGTCTATGTAATGTGATGTCGCAATATTACTGCGACACTTTTTTAAAAGCAGGGTATTTTTTGACAATTTTATAGCCTTTTTGCAATTTTCAGAAATTTTTGTTAGGCATGATTTTTTTCAGCATAATATTGCTAGTAAACCATTATTTTTCCTCGCTTGCTGATGTACCAAAAGAAAAATTAAAATGTCAAATTTGTTTACATGAACTCATATGACTTATGTTAGAAAAAGTACTATTGAAATAGGATTCAAGTACCAAAGAACTTCACAATCCATCCATCCTGTTTCGACATGACTTCTTCAGGACAAAAGTACTAGAAAAGTTCCTCTGATCAACTCCATTTTAAATCAGGCAGGTTCCACACTTCTCGCAGAATCTCTCAGCAACGAAATATGTAGTTTTTCAGGGGAAATTAGGTGACACCTATTTTTCCGATTTGAGAAAAAAACTTTGTCGACAAAGTTACAAGTATTTGAATAT
>JAUMHM010000050.1:13117441-13128499 GCA_032362435.1 Melikaiella ostensackeni | reverse complement strand
CAGAAAATCGTGCGCGAATATTATGATGAGAATGTATTCCTTAAGGCCGATAGAGCCTTAAGTAAAAAAATTTCCTTTTTCATTTGAAATCAAAAATAAATTTAGTAATTTTCACATAAAAAGCACATAACACCGAGCGCGAAGCGCGACGACCGAATCGCGCGCCCTAGGCGCGCTCAAACTTGCGAGCGACGCGAGATGCGCGCGAAGCGCGCGATGCGAGTGTGCCCGCGAGGCGGGCAGATTTCTTATATTGGCATTAGGGTCTACAATTTTTCTATTTTATTTTTTTAAATTTCATTAGATTTTTTTTAATTCTTCTAAGTATGAAGCTTTTCAAATAATACAAAATGTACCATATTTCGTCCTGGGCTGACTCACTGGACTCATCAGTAAGACAATACAAATCAGCCCTGCCTCAGACGCTTTAGAATTTAATTGACCGAGAATCAATTATATTTTAAATTTTCAATTAATTTTAAATTTTTGTAAGTTTTAAATTAATAATATATAAGACACTTCGGATTAAGGCGATCTGAGGGTACAGCATGATACATGGCGGCTTAGTGGATCTTTTCTATTATTTTGAACTCTGTGTCCCCTAAACTCGAGCTCGATGTGAGTCGAGACAAAGTGGTGCTCAACCGGAGACTACTGTATTACGTAGTATGTACACCAAGAGCATTAATTATTCCCGTGGCCAACTTCACACTGCAGCGATTTTTTATTTTTGAGGAATTGGTAGTATGCACTCCAGGTCACCCAGAGGGGAACTCCCTATGGAGAAAGTTCAGGTCCGATACGCCCTCTGCTGAGAAAAAGCGTTGTGACTCATGCAGACATAATCCTGAATTTCTCAATTTTTGCGAAAACTTACAAATAAATAACAAATAATATGAAAATCTAAAAACATACTACATGATTCTTTAGAAAGAGATGAGTAAACAAATATTTCAAAGAGATTCATAAAATGTTTGAAAATATTTGTTCTTCCCTTTTCCATCATAACCGAAAAAGAGGAAAGTTTACTAACTGCTAGGTAGCACTAGCTGTTCTATGCTCCGAGTTCTGCAAAAATTCGAATTTGGCAAATGAGAAAATACTTTTTTAATAAAAAGTGTCAATGGAAGTAGGTAATTTATTCTCAATACAAGAGAAAAGCGTAAGTTCATCAATGTCCATCTGTTTGAAGAGAGAACACTTCATATTATAAGTGCGGGCTTCTCTGAATTCGTTATATGGAAATCTTACAGAGGATTTATTTTAAAATTTTCAAAAATAATTTGTTAAATAATTTGTAACCTTTTCAATCTCGCGCAAACTGCTAAAAAACGAACAACATACAAATTTAAAATATACCACATGATTCTTTAAAGGAAGGTGACTTCAGAAATTTTTTAAAGAGATTTAGATAATTCTTATAAACAATTTTTTGAGCCTCATCGTCTTAGATGAATAAGGCCCTCTTCCTGCCGTTGATAACAGTCTTTTGTAATTTATGACACTTGAACTAAAAATCGTGTCAAATGAAAAAATGTTCTCCTGGATTTGTTATAGACAACTCTTATTGAAAATTTGTTTTAGTAATTCGAATAATAATGTTTTTAAATAATTTGTTTTTTTATGTAATACAGCGAATTCGCAGAAATTCAAGTAAATGTTCGTACATTTCAAAGAGTTCAAGAGAATTTGCGTGAATGCATGTGGATTCGACAGAATTCGAGGACGATGATTCGCCTTTAATAAGTATAAACAAATACAATAACTTAAATTTTAAAGTAATTTTCATTAAAAAAATTTCTACCTACTTTGAGTTATTGAAAAAAGAATTAGCTTCTAATTTCATTTGCGACCGCATATCTTTAGTATTCTTAAATGAAAATATTGATCATAGTATGAAATATATATTTTTTTAAATTTTAAACTTATCAATTTACATCATTTTCGAATGAGACAAGTTTATAGTTTACATGCATTTTAAACTTGAGTTCTGTGCATTTCAAGTTTTTTTACTTCAATTATTCTTTTTTTTCAACAATAGTGGTATTTTTGCAGGTAAATGAAAAATTTGTTTCATTTTAAGCTACGCTCATTCCTGTAAACTATGTTGTTCTTTTCCATTTTCAAAACTCTAATCTGAATTTATCCCATTTTAAACGACTTGAAATTTTTCTATTTTCGTAATTTTTTATCTGAAATCATACAATTCCCAGATTCTTCAATTTGAAATGAAATTGTTCAATTTTGAACGCTATGAGTTAGAAATGATACAATTTCAACTCTTTTCTAATGAAATTGGCCAATTGTCTAAATTTTAGTCTCAAATTTGTCAATTTACAGAACTTCTGATTTCAAATTTTTCAATTTCGAATTATTTAATTTCGAACGCTTTTATTTAGAAATCGTACAAGATCAATTCATTTTTTTAATGCAATTTTATGCGTTTATTTAATAAAGAAAAACGCATGTTTAATTGACAAGTGAAAATGTTGTCTAAGCCGCCAGGTATTATGCGCTACCCTTAGATCGCCTTAAGTCGACATTTCGGCCACGGATAGGGGCATAAATTCAATTTAAGTGATATAAATTTTATGTTCGATTTCAGCATAAGCAACATTTTTTAAAATTAGGTAACATAGAATACATTAAACGTTCTGGCCACGGATAGGTCACACATTACTTAAGAAGTGAGGTTGAATTTTGCCGCTCCTAATTCCATAGGACTTCAGAGCTTCGATTTCATAAAATTATTTGACAAATTGACGTTCAATGGAACTTTCATTTTATTACAGCTAAAATGAGAGTGCTTAAAAGCTCCAAATTTAGTATAAAATTAAGACAATTCACTTAGGCCCAGAGTCAAAATCAATTTTTATATCCTCTCATTATCATAAACAAATTCATTTGATGTACCTAAGTCGAGAGTAAAATAAAAAATAAGTTTAAGTCTTTTACGAATTTTATTTCATCATCCTGTGGTTGAAGGATCAAAATTTCTCTTTCCTTCAGGAATTTAATTTTCAAAAATTAGTCAATCGGTCTTCAAGGATGGGTAGGGGAAGCAAACGGGAGAATTTTTGTTAATACATGTTTGCTAGGTATACGAGAAAAGCGGTTCGAATTGCAGGTGCTCGGTTGGCTTTTATGACGCTGTTTCTTTCTTGGAAATTTTGACGTTTCGTATTACTAAAAATGTTAAGCCCTTGGAATTTTCATTTGAAAGAAAATTTTAATTTTTAATTTTACTATAATAATTGATGCAAGTATTAAGTGGAGGAAAGAAGGAAAGAGAGAGAGATAGAATAATTCTCACAATATTTCCATTAAGTTCCGGCTCCTATCCATGGCCGGAACGCCTAATATGTTCTATGTTACCTAATTTAAAAAATGTCGATACTGAAGTTTAACACAAAATTTATGTAATTTAAATTGAATTTCGGCTCCTATTCGTGACCAAAATGTCTTATATAATATTAATTTATAGTTTTAAAAAATTGAAAATTAATTAAAAATTTAGAAAATAATTGATTCTAGGTCAATTAATTCCTGAAGCCTTCAAGGCAAGGCTGATTCACATTGCCTTACTGCCGAGTCTAGCGAGTCAGCCTAGGATATTAATTTGATCTTGGCACTATGTTCTATTTTCTTCAGTTTCCATGTTCTGTGTACATAAATCTTGTAATAATTTCTTTCAGGTTTTTCAATTGTACAACTAATTTACATGGGAACCTGGCACTTATCATAAAATAAGGTTGCCATAAGGATTTATATACAATTTTCAATTTTACAACTAATTAAAATCTTAAACCTGGTACTTATCACAAAATAAGGTAGCCATAGGTTTTACGTACATTCAGGTATAAGAAATGATACCCTCTTTGCCTAAAAAAAATGGCATCCTCAGGAAGATGCCATAATAACAATATGTGCTTATTATGTACCATTGAGTACTTCATTAACATTTTCTCTTATCTTATGATTTTTCACAGATGTTATTGATTTCTAATATATTTAATATACTTTCAGTCTACCATACGTTTGAATTTTTCTAAGTGCACTGTTCTTATAATTAAAATGTCATCCTGGTACTTATTATTAATATAATAAGGTTGCCAGCAGGATGTACATAATTTGGTTGAAATATTTCACTATCTTATTATTGTCTCTTTGAAATAAATTCTGAATCTTGATATTTGAGGCTAAGACTTTCTGTATAGTTTCCCAAAATCTATTGGGATTCTTCGAACAGATGATTTTCACGAGAGTTTGGAAATGGATATTCTCTCTAACAAAAAAATGGTAAAACGTTTTGTTTGTCTAAGTGGCTATATAGACGAGTCAGTCGTAGAAATTCTTTCGTTCAGTGCACTTCGTGTTCCTCTGAATTTTCTTCTCGGTGAAGAAATTTTTATGATAATTTAGAAAAAATTATATAAAAAAGTGGATTTGTGCTTCTATATTTGAAAAGAAAAAGAAAATTACCAAAATTTACAAACGTTTTCGACAAATAATTCAAATTTTTGTTCAATTAGTGTTGGGATGAAGTGTTTGCCGAACTTTAAATTAAAAAACTTTTGGATTTTATACGCAGCAAGTTATATACAAAATTATTTTATCTTTTCTTATTTCCATGTTTTTGTTAATATGATTTTCAGTGTAATTAATACAAATCTGGTGGGATGTGATTTTATGATATGTAGATATTACTTTAAGTCCTGTATAGGAGTATTAAACGAATTTATTCAGTTATGGTTTTTCCAAAAAAGATATTTCATATTAACAAAAAAATATGTTTTGACTCCAACAAAAAAAGATAACAAGGAAACTTTAAATGATAATATCAATAAATTTAATAAATCGATGTTAAAAAAGCTGCCATGCACACAAACACAATTAATATATTTTTCATTATTCATAACTGTAGTTATACTATAAATTGCTCCTGATGAAGAAGTCTAAATTGGCTTCAAAACATGTTGGTTCCCAGTAGTATAAAAAAGACGTGAAAAAAGAGTGTGAGGTTGGTTTTGGTTGTTTCTTTCTTTTCTCTCCCTTTTTTTCTTTATTGTTTGTACATTTATTGTACATTTGTCTCTAATGAGCCGGAAAAGCGGATAGTCTTGAAGTCTAGTTTTGATTTGTGAACTTTTTGGGTGTCCCTTTTTCAGTACACCAAAAATTTTCATGAGAAAGTAGATTTCAATTCGATCTTTAAGAAATTTCAAAAGAGATACATTAAGCAAGGATTGGTTCCAATCTGCAGGGTTGCCTATGAATACTTGAGATTTCTTTTAATTGAGGTGTTAATAGTTAACTCAATTTACCAAAAGATATCTATTTTACTTAGATATAGTTAACAAATTTGATGAAGTTAGCAATTATCTAGAAATGTGTTATTGGCTTGGATTATTACTTTTTCCTTTTTGAAAAATGGAATAATCTGAATAGATTAGTTCCAAATCAACCCACGAAACGTCTTACATTTCCTAAAGTTTGTAAAGCTTGATACTTATAAGAATTGAAGAAAAAAATTTTTCAATTAATGGTTTGAGAATTCTAGTCCCTGATGCTAATATAAACAAATCTTTTTCACATTTCTATTGCATAGAGTTTGCACATTGTAGCTGGAAGTGTGTGTTGTGATTGGACGACATTCTTCTCCCAAAAGGCGAATTAGGTACTGCACCATAGTTGGTGCTAGCAAATCCCATGCTGTGGAGTAGATACGTATATTCATTTTAATTTGGTTTGTCCTTGTATAACGTTGTAGGTCATGGATCACAGTATACAATTCGTTTGCTATTTGGTACAGGATTATATAGCGTTGCTTCGTTTCGCGAAAAGCGAAAATATGCATCAAGTATAGTAGAATGAAAAGCCCAGATCATATAGCGTGAATCGATTCAAGTATTATTGACGTATTTACTTCATGTCTTTGCATTGTATGTGACAATTAAAGGGTGGCATGGCAAAAAGGAATGAGTCTTCTTTTTCGAAAATGAGATTATTAGGTGAAAAATTATGAATAATTCGAGTACACATATAAATTAGTCTTCTCGTGTATCTTTAAAATTGGATTTATATTCCCCGTTCAAACCCGACAATGAAATTTCAATTCAAGTACAAAATAAAGCTTTCCCCTACATTTTTCCCTTGCCTAAAGACTGGAGTATCTCGGGAACGGTTGTTTTTTTATTTTCCTTAAATTGAAAATTAGGTTTTATAGAACCTTTTTTGTCTCTCCTGAAAAAAGAACGAATGTCGCGTAGCCCCTTTTGCTGTGCCACCCTTCATTCTTGTTGCCACAATAAAAAGTGTCACTTCATCCAAAAAAATATATTCCCGAAGTAAAGCATTTCTCCGAAAAATATCAAACCATCGATGTCCAATGGTTTTTTTACCCTTTTCCATTTTAAAAATATTTTTTAAATTGTTTATTCTAACATATTTACTATTATATCCATTGTGTTAATTAAGCTCGTTAATCAATTTAAAATCCCATCTTTGAACCTTATATTTGGGTAACGATCAAATTTCAAAATCAGGTGTGCGTCAGAATTCGGAGTAATGCATCCGTCGAATGAGAAATGCAAGAGTTTTTGTATCATTCGCACATACGAATGCCATGCGCAGGCATGACTGATTTTCCTATCACTACCACATCGACATGAGACGTCAATGCCATGGTATAATTTCAAGAAAATTGTTGCCATAATTTTCCGGATTGTACATCCTTTGAATAAGGGCTGCACGGGATACCACATTTTGGTGTGTAATTTAAACTTTGACCTTTAACAATCGGCAATATGTTTCGAAAATTGTCAGCTGGACCGTTACAGACTCATAATTCATGCAACTGTGATACGTTAAATTCGTTCTCTGACTGCATTAAGGCAATTCGTAATTACTCGTGATTTTCATTCGTTCATATCTGAATAATTGGCTTTCATCAAATTTACATTTTTTTGCTTTGATGAACCAACTTCTCTAATTCGATGTTTAACTCTGATTTACATTTAATATTTGTAGAGAAATTTTTGTATTAATTCATGCAGTAAATTATTTTTCTGTAATTATTATGTTGAAACGAGGGACATAACACTTCTGACAAAAATTATCTTTAGGGGAAACCAGTACGAACTTCATAATGCAAAAAAGTGACTGGGTTTTAAAGCAAAAGTTTCGTAGTATATTTTACGAGTAGCAATATTTTTAAAAAAAATTCTATAAAGATCCCTTTCACCACTTAATTGATCTTTTTCTATTAAAAAATTGAAAAATTTGTTTTTGACATGACGATAAAATTTTGGCCGCTTACAGATTATCATTTATTAAGAATTCAATTGCTCTCACTATTCTCTCACTAATTCCTTCGATTTGTCAAACTTTTGGCTTCAAAACTGTCTGATTATTAATTCTAGTCAGTACTATAAACCAACAGCTTTTAAATAAATAAGTAAACTCATGCCTTTTACCGAAATAACGAAATAAAATTATTAGTAATTTTTTTGCCTATGATAGTTGGTAGCAATGACTGTCACGGTTGCATGATGAAACAATACAGTCTGGAGCTCGTATAATTTCGGTAATATATGGAAAAATAATCAATGTATGTATGAAAAATGTTTTTGAATAATAGGTCTTGGATTATTGTTTCATGAATTTATACGCAATGTCGTTCGACAACTGATTGGAAAGGCTTAAAATGGGAATATTCACTTCGTACCAGAAAAGTACCATCTGAATAAAATTGCAATGTGTTAAGAAAGTATAAAATATAGGAAAAATGGCTAAAAAATTCATGTGATGCCATTGCTATCTTCAAAATGAATGTTTCAGCTTAAATCTCGTATGTAATACTTTCCCCACTTGTTCATCGTTTATCAATATTACGACTTCAAAAGTTTTTCTATCCACCTCGAACTGGTTTTTCCTAATTGAAATTGTTCAATTCTTAATATTTCAAAATTTGAAATCGTTATGAATTCAAACTAAAATTGTACAACAGTTATCGCTTCAATTTTCAATGCTTACAATGTACAATATTCCAGAACAAAGTGTGAAAAATTTCAGTTTTGAGACTTTTAGATTCAAATTCTACAATGTCAAATTCTTCAATATTAAATCTTTCCAACTTCAGATTTTTCTGCAATTTTAAACGCTTTAACTTTGAATTTTTTAAATTTCAGAATTCGAAGTTATGTACCTCTAGTGCTGGACAGTTGTTACTGTACCTTATTCTTATTCTATTTCCGGTTTTCCAAACCAGGAAAGTTCTTACTCATGTGTCTTTATAGTTTTCGCTCTAACCGTTCTTGAAAATCCCTCAACAACTCTGATAAATCTTATTTCTACTGCTTCTATTCTTGGTACTTGTCCAGATCTTTCTACCAGTATGGGCAGTGCTGAAGTTTTATGAACTACGTGCCACGATCTTTCCCTCGCTTTTCCACTCAAAGTTTTTCACCCGACCTCGAACATTGCTTGGATTTTCCTTAAGTTTATTTCAATCGTTGATCTTATATAGCTGAGGGTGGATATGTTTAATTGAGCATGACGATTCCTTTTAGAAAGCATTTGATATTTTACACCTTCCATTTTCGAAGTTTCAAATTTTGTAAAATTAAATTACTGTAATTAATAAGTAGTTTCATATCGAGAATAATACATCAAAATAATAATTTATCCTTATCCTCGATTCTTCATTGATATTCAAAATTTGATTGTCATCTATCTTGTATATCCCCGTCGAGAAAAAAAGTTTGTTTTGGTTCAAATGATTTAGATTGGAATAAGGACTGAAAAACGCTGACAGCCATTCAGGGATCTTGGCGTGATTCTAGCTTTTTGCATCGGCTATTTTATTTCATTCAATTTCGCTCTATTGTTTCGTCATTTTGAAGTATCAAATAAGTTTCACCCTCCTGCATCTAGTACAGTTATTGGACTTGGAATATTTTGCGTTTAACGCAGTATTCGAAGCTAAATTGAATTATCTAGTATATGCACAAACAGACATCTTTAATTTCATAGAAGAAAATAAGGATGTCTTATTCTGTAAGTTTGAAAATTTACAAAAAAAAAGAGTTGAAAAAGCATTAGAAATAATAAGTGTGGAACGCAGTATTTTTTGTAAGCCTACAGGTAGGGTAAAGTCCCTTATTTTTGCATTGTTATTTTAACTTTTGGATCTTTCATTTCTCCAGATGGTAAAGTAAACCATCAAGTTTATATGGTTGTAGTGCATGAAGTTTTGAAAATTTCCCCTGAAATACCCTCAGGCGAATACAAATATTTTTAGATCCAGCCCTCCTTTTGTGAGACTGAGCATTATCTGAATCTCAATAGACGCTTCTGTTAAAAAAAAAACACTTTCAAGGGCTGAGTGAAAATAGAGAAAGCAATTGAAAAATTTTGGAGTATGAAAAATTGTTTCTTTTTTTTCTCTTTAAGAGAAAAATGATCTAAGGCTACACTACCATCGGAAATTGTCAGTACGACTAGCTCGAGTTCTATTGAAAATCACTGCTGACTTTGAACCACGACAACTCGGTAAAAAAAAGAGATAAAAATCTATAAAAAAATTTGGAAAGCTTATGAAATTCAATAATTTCTCGAATCCTGTACCTCGACTTCAACTCGTGGTATGCCCTAGGAAAGTTGTAGCAAAAATCTGCAATTTATACCACTTTGTTATGAAAGCCTTATCTTATGAAGCCTCAAAGCTCCAAAGCCTGATCCTTAATTCAAGGAAATAAAACTTGAAAAATATTTATGATTTTCCGAGATATAACTGAAAATATTCAAGTCTATCTGAGTCGAGTTAGAGGCCGGCCGACAGCGGTGATCGCCGAATGAAAACCGACGTAGACACGCTTGAACATTTTTAATCATATTTTGGGAACCCGCAAATATTTCTAAAATTTGATCGGCTTAAGTAAAGGATATGATTTTGAAGATTATGTTCTGTAAATTTCAGATTTTTGCCACAACTTTCCTGAGTCGTAGTACGAGTTGAAGTCAAGCTACAAAATCCGAGAAATTCCCGGCAATCACCGCTCTCGCGGCCGCAAGCGGTGATCGCCGAATGAAATTCGACGCAGACACTCTTGCACGTTTCTAGCCATATCTTTAGAACCCGTAAAGATGTCTAAAGTTAGATGGGATTATATAAAAGATGAGATTTTCAAAATTATGTCCTGTGAATTTCAGATTCTTGCCACACAAATTTCCTGAGTCATAGCAAGGGTTGATGTCAGGATAGAAAATCCCATAAATTCCCGGCAATCATCGCTCTCGCGGCCGAAAGCGGTGATCGCCGAATGAAACTCGACGTAGACAGGCTTGTACATTTCTAGTCATATCTTGGGAACCCGCAAATATTTCTAAAATTTGATCGGCTTAAATAAAAGATATGATTTTGAAGATTATGTCCTGTGAATTTCAGATTTTTGCCTTAATTTTCCTAAGTCATAGTACGAGTTGAAGTCAAGGTACAAAATCCGAGGAATTCCCGGCACGAAAATTTAGTTATATCAAACGAATTTCGATTGATTTGAACAATCTTTTTGCTTCAATCTACCAAATATTCTGTCTACGGAAAGATTTGGTTAAAACGACCAAAATATTATGTTCTCCATACCAAAAAAATATGCTACGGCTGAACTAACAAAAACTTTGTTCATTGAATCAAATCGTTTTTGGAGCGTACCTCAAAAATTCACTGATTGAATTTAGTGGCATTTGTGAAGAAGAAGTACCTAAAAAAATGTACATTTTCCTAAATTGTCTGAATAACCGCCTATGGTGAAACCCATATAGCTAGAAAGTTTCCTAAAAATAAAGATATTCTGTATTCAAAAATTGGTTTGTTTTATTAAAGAGGATCTTATTGTGATAAAAGCAATAGGCTTGAGTGCTTTATTTTTTCAAAACTGCATTCTTAGTTTACGAAATAAAAAGTTGAAAGTTTGACAGGTTTCCTAGAGGAATGATAAAATTCTTGAATTCGGAGTTAAGTCTATGCATGTAAGATCACTGATCCGTGAAAAGAGGATA